>JACEFZ010025726.1:975000-1077500 GCA_014155875.1 Cepaea nemoralis
GATGAATGGATGGATGGATGGATGGATGGATGGATACATGGATGAATGGATGGATGGATGGATGGATACATGTATGAATGGATGAATGGATGGATGGATACATAGATGAATGAATGGATGAATGAATGGATGGATGGATGGATAGATACATGTATGGATGGATGAATGAATGGATGGATGGATGGATACACGTATGGATGGATGAATGGATGGATGGATGGATACATGTATGGATGGATGAATGGATGGATGGATGGATGGATACATGTATGGATGGATGAATGGATGGATGGATTGATGGATACATGTATGGATGGATGAATGGATGGATGGATGGATGGATACATGTAAGGATGGATGAATGGATGGATGGATGGATACATGTATGAATGGATGGATGGATGGATACATGTATGGATGGATGAATGAATGGATGGATACATCTATGGATGTATGAATGAATGGATGGATGGATGGATACATGGATGGATGGATGGATGGATGGATACATGTATGTATGGATGACTGGATGGATGGATGGATGGATACATGTATGGATGGATGACTGGATGGATGGTTGGATACATGTATGGATGGATGAATGGATGGATGGATGGGTGGATACACGGATGGATGAATTGATGGATGGATGGATACATAGATGGATGGATGGATACATGGATGGATGAATGGATGGATACATGGATGGATGGATGAATGAATGGATGGATGGATGGATGGATGGATGGATACATAGATGGATGGATACATGGATGGATGGATGGATGAATGGATGGATGGATACATGGATGGATGGATGGATGAATGGATAGGAATGTAAGTAGGAATGTAGGTTGGTCCATACGTAGACAGGTAGGTACGCGGTTAAATATTCAGACAACTAGGTAAGTATGCATGTAGGTATGCACACTATAGGACAGATAAGCAAATAAGCCGATTGGTAGGAATTACCAGTGAGTTGAAATGAACACCCTAAAAGTGTGATAGACATGACAATAACCATACCATTGCCTTGTAACCTGTCAATATTGTTGTTAAGGATGTCAGGGCGAACAATGTTGCATTATAAAGACAGTTTAAAGATGGCAGCCCATTTTATGACATCGACCAAAGAGAAAAAGCGTTCTGTTATCCGTGTTTTTGTTAGTGAATGGGTGAAACCTATAGAAATTAATCGGCGAATTAATCTGAGCCATTGTACACGGACACGCGTCAGATAGCAGGCGGATTGATTTGTTGGTTGCTTGGTTGGTTGGCTAGTTGGTTGGTTCGTTCGTTCATTAGTTAGTTAGTTAGTTAATTAGTTAGTTAGTTAGTTATTTAGTTAGTTAGTTAGTTAGTTAGATAGCTACTTAATTAGTTAGTTAGTTAGTTAGTTAGCTGTTTAGTTAGTTAGTTAAATAGTTAGATAGCTACTTAGTTAGTTAGTTAGTTAGTTAGGTAGTTAGTTAGTTAGATAATTAGTTAGTTAGTTAGGTAGTTAGTTAGTTAGTTAGTTAGTTAGTTAGTTAGTTAGTTAGTTAGTTAGTTAGTTAGTTAGTTAGTTAGTTACCATATCATCCTCATCACACATAGAACTATCAATCACAAAGAGAACTGGTTACTCGCATCAGAAGAAGACAGTCCACACTTTTGGGGCATGTCGTGAGAAGAAGAAAGCTGGAGTATGTCGTCACAAAAAGAAGACTGGAGGGAAGAGAGGCAGGGGGAGACAGAGAGAAAATGCTGAACAGTTTGAGATCATGACATTAAGGACAGTCGGTATCTGAAATGATTGGAAGTATGAGAGACAGAAGAATGTGGACGGACATGATCACCAACGCCACACAGCAGGGACTATAAGAAGAAAAAAAACTTGTTCATTGGAAATCGTTTATGTAGATCCTCAGTTATCAGTTATCAGTTGGGGTATCTTCATTGCACTCCGGACATGTCCATAGATGCTCAGATCCTCCCCCCAGCATATGCTTCAGCGTCCGGTGGCTAATAGTGCCAGTTCTGTGTTGGTTGACGAGACGTCTTGTTTTCCCGATGTACCTCTAGCGTCTGGCTGTGCCGATTCTTACTCCCAAGTCTTTCATCCTGGACAGCGATGTGGATTCACTGACGTCAAAGTCCTCTGTTCTCGCCATATTTTTAAGGACGTTAATAACATCGGCACGATCCATGGGCTGGCCATCTACAGGGGGTGCAGAGCCAGCCAGTTTATCAGCTCGTTCATTTCCCTCAACTCCCGCATGTCCCGGGACGAAGATGAAGGTGACTTTACGAACAACAGACTTCCGCAGCGACTCAGTCCACTGTCTGCATACAGATCCAGCTTCGATCTTCTGAATCATGCTCATTGAGTCACTTAGTACACACACGTTGGTATAATGCTGTGATTCCAGCCATATAAAAGCCTGTGTAACTGCCATCACCTCCATCGTCATGCTGCTCGTGGTCATAGAGTGGGCACCACTGGATTCTTGAACGGTTCGGCCCGCTGAACGGGCTGTAAATGCCCACGCACTTCTCTGCTGCTTTACAACAGATCCATCTGTATAGATGAGCACTTCGGGGCTATCTGAGTGTTCATAGATGAGCACGTTGACTTCTGCATTGACAGCGACAGGGTTCTGCTCTCTGCACCGTCTGTCGAGTGTGATAATGCTGGAGAAAGTGCACTTAAAAGCTGGAGGCACCGGCACCCATTCCTTGCCGGGGTTGATACTGCTAAGACTGCAGACCTGCCTGACGACATCTTCCGCCCGACCCATCCATGATTTGCCTCTCTTTAGTCTGTCACCCTTTTCTCTTGAATATAGCGTCATGCAGAGGGTGCTGCTCATCTGCACTTATTTTTAAGTATGCACGAGCTCTCCAGATCTTGATCCTGTGTTCCATTGTCGGGAAGTCAAGGAGGTATCTCATTGCTACACAGCTGGTGTCTTTCGTGCCGCCCAAAATGATGCGCATGGCTTCGTTTTGTACCTTTTCAAGTCTTCCAATCTGTGTAGGGCTGCCAGTGAGGATGGCCAGGGCATACTCGGTACGTGAAAGCACCAGTTCTTGGAACAGAAGTATTAGCAGTCTTTGCTCGATATTGGCAGCCGCCATGACTCTCATTGCTGACACACATTTTCGAGCTTTCATTATAACATAATCGACATGATCTCTGAAGGACAAGCCTCACGCCAAGATATGCCATTAGCTGGGTTCTACTCATAATGCTCCCATCCATTCTTACTGCCGGCAGGTCTGTGTTCACAATATGGTTGTTTAGGGAGAACCATGTAACCGGTGCCTTTGCAGGGTTGACAAGGGCATCGGCATCAGAGCACCATGACGAAATTCGATCTAGTTCGCCCTGCATATCATTGGCAACCGCCTGTCTATCTCGACCCTGTCGATACACGAGGATGTCGTCAACGAATGACAGAGTCCTACCCCTCCCATCCAACTGTTGTTCAGTGATCGACACCGTATACGCGTTGAATAGTACTGGTGAAAGTGCTGAACCCTGCTGCAATCCTGGACATATCGTTATCGGCTCAGAAGACCAACTCCCGCATCTTAGCACCACCTTCATTTGGAGCAGAACTGCAGCTATCCATCGTACAAGGTGAGGGTGCACTTTCAGTCTGAGGAGGGTTTGCATCAAGTGCTCGAAGGATACTCTATTGTATGCGTCCTCTAAGTCTATGGCGGCCGCACATGTCTCTTCTCTGACCTGAAATCCTTCGTAAACATCTTGAGCAAAGACTGCCGCATTCAGCCATGACTCTTTGTTACGTCTGTATCCTCCAAGTGTGGGCGGGCAGCAGCCGAGCTGTTCCAAGTCACAAGCAAGTCTGTGTGCTACAATTTTCTCCAGTAGCTTGCCAACAGTGTTCTGCATCGTAATGATTCTGCTAGCCGCTTATCTTGGAATGGTCTTTGTTCGGTTTTGGCAGCGGCAGCAAGTAGCTGTGTAGCCATTCCTCTTTGATCTGACCCCTCTGGATACTGGTGTTGAATTCTGTGGCCAGTTCTTCCATGTCATCATCTGACATCATCAGTAGGTCACCATATCGGATGCCGTCTGGGCCTGGGGCGGTGTTAGGTGATTTCTTGAGCATTGCACGTATTGTCTCAGCTATGATTTTGCACTCTTCGTCTGTCCCGACCCCCTCGCACAACTGAGAGAGTGTCGTTGTGGTTCTCTGTCTGGCGGGCTCGTCTTTCTGGTCAGTCTGCTCTATGTAACGTGCAAGAAGGGCCTTACCTTTATCCGCATCCGATTTTTTCCATGTGAGGTTTGCCTTGAAAGTCTGGAATACCTCTACGTTGTGCGGCGCGGTTCATGCTCTTATGGAAGCGCCAGAATGTCGTAAGAGATCGCTCGGAGCACACCTTCCTGCAGAACTCGTCCCATTTCTCGGCCTTGGCCTGTTTGGCGCAGGATTTGAATAAAGTCATCGTCCTATGAATCTCAGTCTTCAGGTCCGCCAACTCAATCTGTTTCATGTTGGCCTTTCTAGCTTTTTGCCAGTCTTTGACAGCTTGTCTCTTTCCCAGCCATGCCTTTTCGACCTCGCCATTCCACCATGGTGGCTGCAACCATCTTTCTTGTCTCCTGCGGGAGGAACTTAGTTTTCTCCTTCTGATCTTGCTTATGGCGTCTTGACCAGTGTTGTCGTATAGGAAGGCATTTGTCTTGTTTCCTTGACTCCTGGCCCTGTCTTTCTCGATCAGGATGATACAGGGGTAGTGGTCACTGTCGTGGTATCCAAGTGTGCCCCACCGGCACCTTGGTGCGATGGTGGGTGACACCAGAGCCAAGTCAATGACGCTGTCAGAGTCACCTGGTCGAGTGGCTATTCTAATGACCATCCCATCATTCAGACAGACCAGGGCAGCAGATGCAGACCAGGGCAGTATGTACAACCTGTTGCCATCTATTGTAGTTTGGGGCACTCTCAAAGTGTTTAAAAAGTCGGCGTCTCTGGCATCGCATTATGATTTTCAGCTTTTGTATGGCCTAATGTGTCCTCTAACTTATGCGCACTTAGAGAAAAAAAAATACATAATCTGTTCAGTGCAAAATTTGTGACATGCCTTCTTTCTTGGACATCCGCATTCATATAATATATTCAGAACATTATAGGGTTTGGCCGGGCTCTGGCGGCCATGCCACTTCCCCTTCAAGAGAAACTCGTTTTCTAAAGCCATCATTAAACGTAAACATTATTATTTGAGCTACAGGGAAAGTGATGACAGCTGGTTATTTTTTGCACATTGCGTTACAAGCAGATGTGTAGCATTCTATAAATATTACTTATATTCAAAGAGTTTTATATAGATTCTGATCGCAGACTTTAAGAAATCAAAGCATTTCTAACTATAACATGATGCTTTGAAAATGAAATATTTAGCCTCTATAGAACCAAATATCCATAACAGAAAAGGTCGACTCCCTTTGACTAAATCACAGCGTTTTTAGTACGCTTGCCTACAAAGACAGCTGTCTGGTTGCAGTCCCAACAGCAGGTTTATCGACCAGGACAATTCTGGGTCCGATCCAGCCTAATTAAAATAAGTACCAACATTAGTTATAATTATCTGGAAATTATGTGGGAGGTGAGCTGAGTTGATCCCTAAATGATAGGCTTCTATCAAAAGTGATTCCCAGGTACTGCAGTCTGCTTTCTTTATTCATATTTCTACCATTTATCGAGAGGCTTGGGAGATCTTTAACAATCCTATTGTCTAGTGAGCAACACAAGACTTTTGGGTGTCCGAGCTGGAACATAATAAATCTATATGCCGACATATTCGTCTGTATATCCACACATCCAGGGCTTCCATGCGACTTTCTGGTTGCTTGTTCAATGTCCAAGCTTCCGCGCCATACAGTAGTGTTGAATATAAATAGCATTTGACAATTATCATTTTTATTGCTCGGTTAATTTCTCTAGATGTTAATACTGATTTTGTGTGGAGATCTCCAATTATTCTAATCATAATATTGACATTTAAATTGTACCACAACGCCTCGAGTTCCATACGTTATATCTAGCATTTTCGAATACCGTCGGCAGGCCGGAAGAAATGACGTCGCGGGCCGTAGTTTGGTGACACCTGACCTAGTGAATCTTATGCAGCCAAAGATCCTGTGGTTATCTCAAGGTCCTGTAAAGGATATACAACTAATGTTTACCGGTTTGCTAGACCTGTGGTGGTTTCATGACTTATTTGAACACGCATAATTGCTTTATCCACTTCCTTCGGTACTCATTTAGAATTACGGATAGAAAGAGCTTTCAAAGTAAAATCTCTTACCCTTTTGTCTTTTGTGTCTTCATGCACTGAAGGCTTTTAGCCTAACGTCGATGGTGTAAAATTACAGTCGAGAGGTCAGCATGGTTGAAAGGTGGGTTTGCCTGAAGGCGAGGGACATTGGAAATAGGAAAAGTTAATCCACAATCAGAGATCTACGTCACTGATGAGGCTTAATGAGCTCACGCTTAAACCTCCGGTGCGCTGAGAGCGAGGTAAGGGATTCAACACCTATTTCGGTCAGTTAGATTTTCAAGTTGACTTCTCGTTCAGATAACAATGGCAAACTGCTGAATGTAAGAACTGACTGGAAAATCACACTGGGGTTCTGGTTGATCGCAGCGTCCTGCACAGGGCATCGTTAGTTGCATGTCCTTTACAAGACGTCGCAGTTAACCCCATCATTGTTTAGCTGTGTGTGATTTCTGGGTGTGTTACGTTCAGTAGTTTGTCATAAGCTTCCTGAAAGATTGACCCACATATCATTGTATGGAAATCAACGCAGAGAGGTCTGCTTCCAAATCGCCGAGTGCAGTGTTGCGAGCGAGGTATGCAGGATTACAAGTGGCGTCCGTAACCGGCTCGCCACAGTCTTCTTCTTCTTCTTCTTCTTCTTCTTCTTCTTCTTCTTCTTCTTCTTCTTCTTCTTCTTCTTCTTCTTCTTCTTCTTCTTCTTCTTCTTCTTCTTCTTCTTCTTCTTCTTCTTCTTCTTCTTCTTCTTCTTTTTTTTCTTCTTCTTCTTCTTCTTCTTCTTCTTCTTCTTCTTCTTCTTCTTCTTCTTCTTCTTCTTCTTCTTCTTCTTCTTCTTCTTCTTCTTCTTCTTCTTCTTCTTCTTCTTCTTCTTCTTCTTCTTCTTCTTCTTCTTCTTCTTCTTCCTCTTCTTTCTCTTCTTCCTATTCTTCTTCTTCCTCTTCTTCCTCCTCTTCCTGTTCTTCTTCTTCTTCTTCTTCTTCTTCTTCTTCTTCTTCTTCTTCTTCTTCTTCTTCTTCTTCTTCTTCTTCTTCTTCTTCTTCTTCTTCTTCTTCTTCTTCTTCTTCTTCTTCTCATCTTCTTCTTCTTCTTCTTCTTCTTCTTCTTCTTCTTCTTCTTCTTCTTCTTCTTCTTCTTCTTCTTCTTCTTCTTCTTCTTCTTCTTCTTCTTCTTCTTCTTCTTCAGCGTTCCGAGCCATTGAGGTTCTTTGCTGCCGATACAATCCGTCTCCATTCGCTCTCTGGTTGACCTTCTCTTGCCAGTCGTTGATTCCAAGTGTTGTAGGTCTGTATATATATTATCTCTCCACCGTCTTCTTGGTCTACCTCGGGGTCTACGGTCATTTATTTCCTGAGTGTAAGCGAGTTTTGTTTCTCCTATTATCTTCCATTCTTTCTAATATGCTCCAGCCATTGTAGTCTATTAGCCTTCTGATACCAGTGATTAGCTGGGGACCTTAAACAGATCATAAATGTCTTTGTTACTTCTTCTTTTCCACTCTCCACTTTGTGTATCCCTAATAGGTCCAAAGATGAGTCTTAAAACTTTGTTCTCAAAGGTTTGTAACAAGGCTTCGTCTCCTTTCGTTGTACTCTAGGTTTCAGATGATTATTTAAATCTTCCACATGCAAACGTCAGTCCAGTGCACTCCTCAGTATTAGCAACTAATTGTGGTTGTAGCACGTGTATAGACTACACTCGACTTCAAAGCGATAGAGTGAGCGAGCAAAAAAATAAACAAACAAACAAACAAACCAAAACAAAAAACACTACAGTCTGATAATATAATAACGGTATCAAGTAACTGGAATCCATTCAGTATTGTATATACTATCTGCCACAACTGGTGGCTCATGAAATGTCTCAAACACACGACATTTTGCCTAGCTTGAGCCCATTATTAGAGTATTAATGAGTAGCCATCGGGTATTCCCATAGTAGTCACTCCTTGTGTGTGTACGTGTGCTAGATCTTCGTATATTCTAGGTCAAAACATAATTAAGTAGGCTGGCCAGTTCTCTTTCCCACCCCGGTTTCTCCCCGGGCAATTTCCCCAGAGTTTTCTGAAAACGTCATGGAGTTCGTTTCGTGAAACTGTGCAGCCATGAAAATGCTGAGGCTGGAACCAAAGACTATGTCTTGGACTGTAAGCCCACCAACCTTGCTCACCACCGCGACGATTACAGGTATGCATTTAAAATAATATGTCTGTGTGTGTCTTCTACCCTGGGAAATAAATAATTAGGCAGTCAGTAACAACTGTGTAATGTTTGTGTGAGAAATAAATTTATTTTCTTTTTACAGTTCATGAATAAGAACACTGATTAGAGAAATCAGACATAGACTGTCAACATTATTTGACACGTTATGAGAAGAAATGACTCAGAGAACTGGCAAGATTTAATGGAAAAGATCAGTGGGGAGACAACGAAGTAAATATTTGTATTGCTTGGCCACATCATAATTGAGTGAATGACATCGAACTGATCCAAGACTGGTTTAATTTAGTCGTTTAGTCGTTGGATAAACATCACGGCACACGGTTTAACCCATAAGTGCTCCGTTTTCCTCCTAACTCAAACCTGAGTCTGGAGAAACTCAGCTCAATGCACGAACTCCGTTGCATCGGCTAAGATCCTGAAATACTTTGGGTAGATTTTTAACTCGAAATTTTGCCTCGGGCAGCGCGGTTAGGCTACTCTTTTTCGATTTCCAACTGCCAAGGGATTATTTACGTGCTCAACAATACACACGGGCGTCCGATCTCACTACCCAGAGACCAGGGGAAATTTTATTACTGGAAGTCCATGTGGATTTTTTAAATAAATCCCGGTCCTCACCGGGGCCTGAACCCAGGACCTCCAGCACTACTAGACCACTCAACACCCTACTCCAAGACTCTGGTGATTGAGTGTGATGGCGAAACATGGTCACTTACGCTTGCCGGCATGGCACATGATGATGATTATTATTTGGAGCTGACAGAAGTATAAGAAAGAAGTAAAAACCAGAGGACATTTATTAGTGTTTTATTTTGTCGACTAACGATTGTGTAACATTCCTTTTTGTTTTACATTCTTTATCCAATCCCAGGCTAAATCACATACTTACATCACCCACCGACAACTGAATCTTGGCCCGTGGTACCAAGTTCATGTAATGTATTAACAATTTTATTGTGATTGGAAGAAGAAGAAGAAGAAGAAGAAGAAGAAGAAGAAGAAGAAGAAGAAGAAGAAGAAGAAGAAGAAGAAGAAGAAGAAGAAGAAGAAGAAGAAGAAGAAGAAGAAGAAGAAGAAGAAGAAGAAGAGAAGAAGAAGAAGAAGAAGAAGAAGAAGAAGAAGAAGAAGAAGAAGAAGAAGAAGAAGAAGAAGAAGAAGAAGAAGAAGAAGAAGAAGAAGAAGAAGAAGAAGAAGAAGAAGAAGAAGAGGAGGATGAGGAGGATGAGGAGGAGGAGGAGTAAGAGAAAGAAGAGAAAGAAGTAAAAGTAGATGAGGATGGTAATGTTGATAGTGATGATGGTGATGATAACGATGATAATGAAAACAAACAACAAGAATAGTGAGTATAGGAAAACAAGAAAACCAAAGAAGAAAAAGATTAAAAACTAGAAGAAAAGCAATAGGAACAACTGTAAGAGGAATACGTAATACTTAACAAGATTACTTTTGGTCGACCTCTGATGTCTTCTGGAATCTCTCACACGTAGTGTCTCTCCACTTTAAGTCCCAGATATTTAGTTCTGTCACTGCTTAAGACTCTTATTCTGGAAATCACCCCATTCACATTTTAGCAGTTCTTAATCCAAAAGGAATCAATATTCAGCATTCTTTCATCATGTCTTTCTTTCCATCTGCCTGTCGATTGGTCGATCCGTTAGTCATTTCAACCACGCGTCTGTCTGTTTGTCGATTGGTCTGTCAGTCAGTCCTTCCAACCCCTAGACTGTCTGTCTCTCTGTTTCGCTCTGCAAAACTTGGTGGAGTATTGTTGCATGATAAGGTAGACGTGGTTGCGGCCTTGTGGGATCACGTGTACACCACAGAGGAGCAAATGCATCACCATGGTCTGGCAAGAATGCGACAGCATGGTGTGACGAGGGGATCTGGCCGATGCTCGACGCTTAGAGGAAAGTTGAGACGCACATATAATCAGATTGCTACTGGTACTGTAACAGAACATGGGTTCTGTTAATAGTTTAAGAGGGGTTGTTGGTTGGTGTGCAAGCATTGGGCACGGTTGAGCATCCTATAAGAACGTTACTAAGGATGCTCAAGCCGTGACGTAGGGTTTTTGGGGAAGTTAGTTAAAGCCAAGGTCTGGAGAAGGGAACATCATACCCAATAATTTGTGTAAGATTCATCGGCTTATTATGTTCAATAAAGCTTTTTAGAAGATACCATCGGGACTCGTGTTATAATTATCCCTGTACCTGTACTATAACAGTACAGATTTGGCGCCGCACACCAGGATTTCGATTTTGAACTTAGATGTCGCGGACACATAACGAGAAGTACTGAAAAACATCGCACAGCAGAGAACTTTCATGGGAAATTTTTTATCAGCTTGTTGCGACAAGAAGGTATGAGTAAATAAACTTTTACTAACTTTTTTGAATCAAATGATCCAGACCGGACCACTTTTCTTGAAAGTTTCAACTTAAAATGGAATCAACATGAAGCATTTTTCGGGCTAGTTGATTTGAAGCCATACGTATCAAGATTATTGGATGGAGCCATCATTGTAACCTGGTTGTCAGTATACTAACTGTTTCTCATCATAACCACCTGGAGCAACTTGATTGTCGTCACTATGCTCCGAGTTTGATTTGCAGTAATCGGAACCGTTGATTGACCTTGGCTGCCTGAGGTGAGGTCATTTACTAGAACTGTCGTTATCAACTACAGGAAGTTTGTGGTCAAGATTCTTAAGAGCTGATGTAAAACATGAGTCAATGAATGCCAAGCTCATTTGCTGAGAGACCATGAAGATTGTCGTTTCATCGCTTTGAAAATTGTCAGCCGACACCAAGCTGAGTTTAACCGAACCAAACTCAAGTTTATGAGGTTCGTTATGGAATGCGATTTATTTGCTTCGGTCTCTTCGGAGGTGGTTGGGCAAACTGGGTTGCCGACCTGCTGAAGAGGAGACCTAATTAAGTCGCTTCATCAAGCTAGAGCTGTTTTCAAGTCATCCAGAAGAGCCCTGTTTAGGGTGAAAAGAAGGCTCAAGTCTGGTGTGCCCGACCATGGGTGAAAGTGGAAGCACTCCTAGCGCTAGATAAGCCTGAGAGGTCTAAGGAATGATGTAACTACCTGAGATTGCTTTCTAGGAATTAAAAAAACCGACAACTAGAAGAACACGAGACGCTTGTTTTATACGTGAACCCTACACTTGGCAAATATAGTTCTCAGCTGACGTACTGTGGATTCTCTTTCCTGTTGGATCAAGGGACGATGTATCTAACGGTAATTAATTAAGGTTTAACTAATAGGAGACTTTTGACTGTTAGATACAATTGAATTGATTAATTCAAACATTCAATATTTACAAGAGGAAGAAACAGTTGCTTATGTTTTTTTAATGTAATTTAAATACGATCATATATCTAGTGATATTTATTACTAAATTGTTATAACTGTGAGTTTGCTTATATGAATTGATATTTCAGCATATTTCAAGATGGCAGAAGAACAGGGTTCATTAGCACAAGTTTTGAACTGGAGTAGGCACGGTAATAGGTAGACTCAACGCAGCAATAAGGCAATAGGCAGAGCTCAAGACGAGGTTTTGTTACAGGTACCAAGAAATATATAGAAGAAGAAGTAGGTATATTGTTTTGGCTTGAGATAAATTACAGGAGAAATGAGTATGAACTACCTACATACAGAATTAAAACGTATCAGTGCATGGTTGGGAGAGTTAAAAGTGGCAGTTAGTGAAGTAGAGAATTTTGTGGAAACGTTACAGAGAAGAACGACTAGACAAGAGCCTTATAGATTTAAGGTAGAGTGCAATGAAATAGTAAAGAATAATAGGAGACAGACAGTATCCAATAAAAACAGAAGACAACATAACGTGGTATATAGAGACAGTTATGTTGAGCCAGATGTGACTAAGTCCAGAAGCAGTTATAATAGACGAAGATACAGAGATAGGACATGAGAGAGACCTTTCCAGTAAACAACGGAATTGGCCTTCTTATAGTGAGACTGCTAGAAAAAGACGGGACGATTGGTTTGAGCAAAGACGGAGACAGTATTTGAAGTCCAGGGTCGATAAACAAAGTAGAACACATAAGTAGAAATTCAACTGCTCCTAAGATGGTTGCGAATGAGACCGTCAGGACAGGTATTAGTAAAGAAAATAGACCAAGGGACTCAGACGCAGGTGATTGAAGTGGTAGAACGGAACACACAGACACAGATTGATACAGTAGAAAAGAAAACCCAGAAACAGCCAGCTAACTAAGATAACAAAAGCAAGTCAAATTGAGTTAGTTTCTCCTTATGGGAATTTAGAAAAAGGAGACACAATTGAAATAAAGGAAGGTAGACAGACGAAAACCAACGATGTCAAAAGACAGGTGAGGAAAAGTATTAGGGAAAGAAATACGAATAATATGATAGTTAATAGAGGTACGACGACTGGTATGTCAACTTCCTCAGGTAAAGATATGGGAGTTGTCCCGAACCGGAGCATGAGGAATAGAGGTGTAGATAAGAAGAAAGTCAGACGTTCTAAAGCCGGCTATGGGAATGTGATCGACGTGTCTGCAGTAAACTATAATAACCCTGATGAGGGAACTATCATCAGTGAGTCTTCTGAAGACGAGATGGGAAAATATAAGAGATATGTGTATTACACAAATAATACTGAACAAACCGACGCAAATAAAGGAAACAGAAAGAAAGCACTTAAGAAGAAGAATAATAATAGACAAATTTATTCGACTACGGAAAGTGACTTAAGAAAAATCAGAGAATATATGACCTTAAGACCTGAGTTCTTTAATGACAGACTAACAGTTACGGATACTGAAGATGAGATAGTGGAAAAGAGACACACACTGGCACTAGGAGACAATGAAATATTTGGCTTGGATGCGCTCTATGGATGTTAGAATTCCGAGGGTGAGGAATGGCATGTGGCATTGTTTTGGCTTACAAGGTGAATTGCGGTTTGAGTATATACATATGTTCTGTCTAAAATGTGTTTGGTGCAGGGCAGGCAATAGTGTAGTTGTGCATAGAGCAAATGATAGATAAATTTAAAGTTAAGGCTGGTGAGTACTGGAATATTCTACGTGGATACGTTATAAAGAATATTTTGTATTTAGTCGTGGTGAGGAGAGAGTAGATGCGGAAAATGAAATATCCCTTGTCCGGAATGGCCGGATGGAGTGCGTTGATCAAGTTGAGTGATGTATAACTGCTGTAATTAAAGTAGGGTAGGCTCTGAGTAAATGATTGAGAAAAGTAGAAATAAGAAAGCAGTTGAATTGTGAAAGTCCTGTTGAGTATTGAAGTAATTCGTCTGGTTATGCGTTGTACGTGCGTGAGTAAAAGTGTAGACAACATGTGTGCTGCGTCGTGCTGAAGAAGGAAGTGTATGGATAGAACGATGTCAGGTGATAAGTAGTAGTAGCGCATGCATGTACGAGGCGTTTGGAAGTGATCGATACGCTTAGGCTGTGGTGAGTAATTATTAGAATGTTAAATTGGTGTCTAATTTATTTGGGGTAGAAGTAATAGTATACGCACGTCAGCTTGTTGTGATACGAAAATAATGATGAGATGAGAACGAGGTTGTTGTACACAATATATGAGAAGTATAAATACGAGCGCTGTGCGAATATGCGAAGAGTGGCTGATGGGTGACGCTGATAAAACATACCGCTGATTTCGTAGAGAATAGAGTAAGTGAGTATGCGGAAGTTGGGGGGTAGAGAGAAGATGATTGGAAATTTGTGAGGTATTTTGTTTAGAATGTGAGGTGTTGGACAGAATTAATGAAAATTCTATGACGGGATGACAGATAGAGAGTTAACGTTATGTTTATTTATAGTAAGCAAGTACCATGTCGTTGGTGGAGGTGAGTGTGTGGAAGAACTGAGAAAACACAGAAAAGTTAGCTGTGGGAAAGTGATTCTTAGTGTTTTTAGTGTTTAGATCGTTGGATGATGAGAGTGGACGAAGAATTGATTGTTAGAGCTAATGTGTTGTTTGAGCAAGATAGGCTTTGAGTTGTAGAAAGGGAGTGAATGATTGACAAAAGTTGAAATAAGAAAGTAATTAGATTGTAAAAATTGTTGGCAGAGACATGTGGAAGCAAGAATGCCTGATAAGAGAAATGAGAGAAGATGATTTGCCCAGTCGAAGTGAGATTTCTCGTTACTCATGTGCGGTGTTGTTTATTGTTTCTGAAAGAGTCCCGATAAATAGGAGTAAACAAGAGAAGGAGAGAATGTGATTAGCTAAATGAACGTCGGAGCTATTATAAATAGAGCACTATAGACTGTGTTCCGATAAGTGTGACTGGTTTAACTATCATCGCGGTATGAGAACGCTAGGAGAGAGTGGAGGATAGTTTAGAGTTGTTGGTGAGATGTTAGAAAGTATTGATACAGGAGGTTAGTTGCGTCGGGTAGACGAGAGACTTAAAATTAGAATTAGTTATTAATAAATATAGTAGACAGATGTATTGGTGAAGTCTATAGTAAATAGACATTTTTTTGCTGGTTGTAGCATGGTGGAGATACCGTAGTAAACGGTAATGTTTGGTAAGTTATAATAATTCTTGGTACAAATCCAGGGGAAATAACTAGTGTGCCAAGCCACGGGTTCTATTAGTAGATAGATGACATTGAGATAGTCGCCACACTAGTACTAGGTGAAGTGATTTGAACTGTAGTTTACAGCGGTTGTTTAGGTTTATATTTCAAATATTGTGATGTGTTAGGAGTTAGTTTTGTAAAAGAGTGAAATATTAGCAGGGGAGATAATCAACGTTTGACTTCCAGAAAAAGTACGGTCATTTGTTGATTAATGACTTTTGGTTGAGGAGAACAAATATTGTTCCGCGCTATGATGAGAATATAGTCTGTAGGTAACAGATATATATATATATATTTTGGGGTTAATGCTTAGCATTGAGTTGTTTTTTTTCCTCTGTTATAAGAATAACGGAATAGGCATGACTTGTGTGAATAGATATGTATTTCATTGGTTAGTATAAGAGACCAAAGTTGATTGAATAGGTATGGTATGTTATATTATTTTTGCTTGATTTGGTCCTGTAAAATGATTATCACCATTTGATTTTAGTATAGGATTGTTGTGTTTTTAGTCTTTTGCGTACAAACTACTGGTCCGTAAGAGAGACCAGTAGAGACCAGTAGTGTTAGATAATACTAGATATTTTCTTTTAATTTAAATTGATGCATGTTTTGATGTTGGGGATAAACGGTTCAAAACCAGGGAGGGGTGATATTGTTCTATTTTGATTTGTCTTGACTCCAGTTATTCACGAATTGTGAGTTTAATTAGCTTATTTCGCTTAAATATTAGCATATTACTTTGTTTATTAATTTTCATTTGGCAAAAGTTATAATAATGTTATTTATTGAGTTGCACTGACTATGTTTAAATTAGTTTTCGTTTGACGTTCAGTTGTGGGGAGTTAGAAAAGTAAACAGGTCCATGTTAAAGAGAGAAACTTAGTAAGGGGTCCTTGGGAGTTCTAGATACATATTTACGTTCAGAAGATGTGGGACAATCGTAAAAAATGGTCTCCACGGGGTCGCAAGTGAACATGGATTTAGATGCCATGATGTAATAGAAATTTAATAAGCAACACGAGATTGCTGGCTTGTAGAAGAACTGGGTAACGTGCTGCGCCAGACAGCGTGAAGACAAATAGTAAAACATGAATTGAATGCCATGTTTTAGCCCTGTAGATATCACTACAAGAGTTCGGGGATTAAACCAGTGGAAGGTTTATAAAGGGAAGTAAGTATGTTCATAATAAATGGACAATATCAGTTGTGGAGTGCTGTGGACACAGCGAACATAGATTAAATAACATGAGGTTTTGGGAGTCCGTGATATATGGACTGAAAAAGAATAACGTTGATTGCAAGCAGTGATGGATCACAGACATGAGTTCAGTGACGGTATTTTATTGCTGTTGATAACGGCATAAATTAGAAGTGAAGGTTTTTTGGTGAAATGCCCATAATAAATGGACATTACTGGGTTGCTGAAGTTTTTCGGCGATATTAATAGGGAGTTCTGAGTGAGGTATAGGAAAGATTTGGTTATATTTTAGTAGGTGATGTTTATAATGGGGTTTTTGAGTGGTAGGCCCATAATGGACCTTGTTAATTGTGTCCTCGGGATGTGTTTTGTGGTTGACATTACAAAGCGAGGTTGAGGTAAGGTTTAGAGCCATAATATTGGTAGATATCAGCGCAAACCGTGAAACTGCCATAATAAGTGGTATAATTGAACTGTGGAATTGTTTTAGACTTTATTACATAAAGTCTCAGGTAACATAGGGGGGTAAGTATGAGTGTGGTTTTTGTGAGGAAGAGTTCTGGTTCTTCTTTGTTCTCCGGTGGCCACCGATTCTATTTCTTTCTGTCGTGTGTAAGTGTGAGTGGTTTCATGATTAGTTGGATTATAATGCTGCAATATTGTTGGTGAAAATAAGACGAAGAAGAAGTATAAGTGCACAGTAATTGATAGAGGTTGTGAGGTCTAGGCTATAAGAAACATGAGTAGTTGAGTAGGTTATATTTGAAGAGAAATCGTAGCGACTTACTAAAAGTCGATTCAAGTTGGAGATTTTTTGAGTTGAGGATTTAGGCGGATTGCTTGTAGTGATAGGGCAGATAGTTATAAGACCGACCCATGAGTGGTTGAGTAAAGTTGAGTCGTGTTTGGTGGTAGCAGATGGCTATGAATCTCAGTAGAAGTTGAGCAATGATAGGGTAGCAATTTATGAAACTTATGAAGATAGTAAGAGTCAGGAAGACTCTGGTGATGAGAAATTGTAGGGGCTTATAAAAAGTCCCAGGTTATGTGTTACTTGGATTTTTTTGCCTGTGAATTTAGAGGTTATGGGTTAAGTATGTTGGTTTGGTTATGTGAATTTATATGTGTGATACTTATGTGGATATTTTATGAATTGTGTTTTTTTAATGAAACCTTGAAGAGTCAGAAACGAAGAAGAAGTATAACTTCCTAACGATTTGCTATATGGGACAATGATAAGAGACAAGTAGAAAATTAGTAGAAGTGAAAGTAGTTAGTTTGGGATGGCTTGGAGAAAGGAATATTGGGGGTTAAGGTGTTAATGAGGGAAAGAATGTATGGAATAAGGAGGTTAGGGGTTAAGACTTTTGTAGAAAAGTCTTTTTAAAGAAAGGGAGGTCTGTAACAGAACATGGGTTCTGTTAATAGTTTAAGAGGGGTTGTTGGTTGGTGTGCAAGCACTGGGCACGGTTGAGCATCCTATAAGAACGTTACTAAGGATGCTCAAGCCGTGACGTAGGGTTTTTGGGGAAGTTAGTTACAGCCAAGGTCTGGAGAAGGGTATATCATACCCAATAATATGTGTAAGATTCATCGGCTTATTATGTTCAATAAAGCTTTTTAGAAGATACCATCGGGACTCGTGTTATAATTATCCCTGTACCTGTACTATAACAGTACTATTAGGGTTGGAACTCTTCGCTGGCTTCTGAGGATGGGGATGGAGCGCTTATGGGAATGCCCCGATTGCTGTGATGTTGGTTCTTAAATCAATCAATCTATCAATCTCTCTGTCTGTCTGACTGTCGATTGGTCGGTCTGTCAATCCCTCTGTCCGCCTGTCTGTCTACCTCTCTGACCTCATTTCTGCCTTCTAGTTTGTCTGTCCGTCCATGTCTACTTGGTCAAGTCTACTCGTTCCTGCAGCGAGGCGCCGTCGTCGTATTGAGTTGACAGGTTCGAATCCCAGTTTTTAACTATAGCTTTTAATTTGTATGCTGTCTAATGTGTTCTCTAGTCTTTACTTCCTTATTCTACTGCTATGAGCGCCAAATAATACATTGATGTTTAATTATGAACTTTTTTAGTGGCCTCAAAGGGTTTCCCAATTGACTTTCTCTGTAATGCTTGTATCTGTGTGTCTCGCCTTTAGACTTGCTATAGTTTGTGTTCATTCCGTCTCTGTTGAAACGTTCGGTTTTATTTGTGTGTCTTAGAGATAAATTGTGTTCGTGAGAATGGAGGTGGAAGCAGTAACATCAGCTTTCCGATGGTTGTTGGAGACACATTGCATTCATTACGGACTCACCGAGTATGCTTAGTAACGTGAAGATAGGAATGTTTCTTGTAGAATGGCTTCCCTCGCTTCAGAGGTCACAGATTGTAAGAATTGTATGGATTTTCTGCCCTGGTCATGCGGGAGTGAGGGGGAATGGGCAAGCTGAAAAGCTGGCAGGTAATGTACCTCTCAGTGGTAGATTACCTATAGACAAGGATAAGAGGTGGTCGAACGCATGTGGGACCAGGTGGAGAAAGCGGTGGAACAGACTGAGCACCCGCAGTGTGGAGAGAATGATATGACGTGGCATCGGCAGGGGTTCCTGTACAAATCTCAAAACTGAGAGGGCATTCCGGGATAACTTTTAATCAGATTGCAGTTTTAACGATTAGCAGTATAACTCATCGCTGCCAGTTTAACGATGGGACGGAGTGCGTGTGGGAATGTACTGAGTGAGTGATGTCGTTTCTTAGGTCAACTCAACTCAGCTGAACTCAACTTGTGTTCATTCGTTCTTCCATACCATCTCGGCGCAAATCACCCCATATTATGTATGTTCTCAAACACGTATAATGATAGACAAGCTGTACTCAGCCTGAATAAAATGTATTATTAAAGAATCATAACAACCCCACAATAAAAGTAGCCACTACATGGCGAAAATCTACTTAAAAATAAACAAGACATATCATATATAAACGCACAAAGCTGTCCAACATTCACAGTGATGAAAGCGTTACTAACCTCCCAACATTCACATTAATATAATCGTTACTAACCTCACAGCATTCACATTGAAGAAAACATCACTAACCTCCCAACATTCACAATGATGAAAACATTACTAACCTCCCAACATTCACATTAATATAATCGTTACTAACCTCACAGCATTCACATTGAAGAAAACATCACTAACCTCCCAACATTCACAATGATGAAAACATCACTAACCTCCCAGCACTGATGTTTATGATATCATTACTAACCTCTTAGAATTTACATTAATGAAAACATCACTAACCTCCAACATTCACATTGATGAAAGCGTTACTAACCTCCCAGAATTCACACTGATGACAACATTACTAACCTCCCAACATTCACATTGATAAAAGCACTACTAACCTCCCAGAATTCACAATGATCAAAGCGTTACTAACCTCACACCTAATGAATATAAAACCGGCCGCTTTACACACACCTAACACAGAAATGCGTCTCACTTACGCAATCAATTTTTAGCCCCACAATCCGCGCCGTCAATCTTTATCAGTGGAATTCCTATGGTCACAATCCTTTAACTCTTTCAGTCCGAAACTATGGCTTTGTTAATTTAATTAATAAATTGACCTGAATTGCCCCCCCCCCCCACCCCCCAATGGGTCTTTGATGTGATAAAGCCATCACATTTTCTAGGCCTGGAGCAAAGAGAAATAGGTAGCAAGTCGTTACCTCGTCTTGGCAAGCGACGACCCCAGGCGTGGAACACGTATCCGAATGTGCTCATGACAGTTAGAGCTCAGTTCATTACATAAGATTCCAGCACGCCCATGTGCAGTGCTCTTGACAGCGAAGATTTGTGTGGATACAAGGTGAAAAACATACTGATCAATAAAAACATATCGATTGAAACGAGAAAAAGAGTGTTGAAGTGCTACATAGAACCTGTACTTTTGTATCGATGTGAAGCGTGGACAATGAGAAGACAAGCTGAGAATCATCTGATAGCTGTTGAATTTGTGGTTTCTGAGGAAAATGCAAAGAATACCATGGACAGACAGAAAAACCAATGAAAAAGTCCTTCAAGAAAAAAAATGAAGATCTAAACTGATTAGAAACATTAGACGTAGACAGTTAAAACATTTTGGGGCGTGTTATGAGAAGAAATGAATTTGAGATCTTGGTGACAACTGGCAAGATCGAAGGAAAGAGACCAAGGGGAAGACCGAGAAGTAAATACCTGGATGGCTTGACCGCGTGGCTTGGTCGAGACAGAAACACGGAGTTGATCCACGACTCTGGTGATCGAGTGAGATGGCGAAACGTGACCGCCCACGCTAATAAAATGGTACAGGATAATGTTTTGAATTACCCAGAATTTTTAAACTATGGGATCGCGTAGAAAGAGAAAATTGTCTCCAGATTTCAGTATCGTGAGCCTTAGAACAGGTGAAGTCTAAGTATTTGATATATTAACGGCAATATCTGGCATGAGACTGCTTTATACCTTCTTCATCCATCGGTTGCTGCCAATGGGCATAGACCCTCATTCAAGTCACGCCAGGCCGTCATAACTTTTCCTTTCGTCTGCGTCTCTGTTCATGTTCTCCCCATGTACATCTCTTCTCCGTGTGTTTTAGGTCTACCACTCTTTCGTTCACCATATGGGTTCCAGATCTTTCAATCGAGATAAGGAAAAGAAATCTTCAGAGCTATATTGAGCCAAAACTAGTGTACGGATGCGAATTATGGACAAATAGCAGACAAGTGAGAATTATGTGGTAGCAGGGGAGATGTGGTGTCATAAAATAATAATAATAATACCAAGGACGGATAGTAAGAGCAATGAAGATATCTTGACAGAAGTTAACTGACAAAGAAAACTGATTACTCGTTTCAATAGTAGAAAATCGACATTCTTTGGGCATGTCTTGAGAAGGAGAAAGCTGGAGTCTGTCGTCACAGTTGGGAGGGGGGGGGGGGGGTAGTGTAGGAGTGAGGCAGGGGAGACCTAGAGAGAAAATGCTGGATAGTTTGACATCATGGCATGAAGGAATGTAGGTATTAGACATGATAGAAGGTACATAAGACAGACGTCTGAGGACAAATATGAACACGAACGCCACAGACATAGACTGGACAATGAAGAATAAAATGGGTTTCAGTCAAGGGAAAGTATACTTAGAGCATCCTCGGGTTCTCTCAGTGTTCATTTCTGTGCCAGCGACTACATCAGCCTATGCTATATATTTTTTTTTTAAATGTTTGCATATCCTTTACAGGACATTGCTGTCGACATCAGCATCTTTCAGCTGATTGTTGATTTCTCGGCAAGATTACGCTCAGTAGTTTGCCATTACTCTCTGAGCGGCCGGCTCACATACCCCGTAATTTACCGACGCGACTTCGAACCACTGCTTATTATCACCGTCGTCACGTTACTTACGAGAGTATACGAGATTACGGAGAAAAATCGCTAACCTCTAGGCCAGGAAGCCGGTCTATGCTATGTAGATACTATTTTAAATCGTTGTCAGATAGATGGGTGTCACTGAACATCCTCCGTCCCAAACATGTGTTGCCATCTGCTTCTCATTGATCCAGTGCAAAACTTAACTCATCAAACAGCCATTTGTAATTTATCTCTATCAACAGACCAGACGCAGGTCAGCATGACCGAATGAATAGGAGAGCTCGTTCTTAAACATCCGTTGTGTTGATGCCGAGGTAAAGGGTTCAAATCCCCCACCGGTCAGTTGGACCCAAATACTGACTTCTTGTCCTTGACTTGAGGACGTAAATTGCAAGTATCTCAGAAGTCGGAATGGGTTAGACTGATGGCGAGGGATACTGGTAATTGGGAAATCTAATCCACATGCACACATCAATGCAGTGCACTAGACATCTAAAAATAGTATCAGGTGTATCACGTGACATTTCTTGAGTTCACAGCAAGGGGAAGCAAACAAAAACACATTTAATTAATTTAAAGCCAGATGCTCTATCTGTGTTTATGTCATGTGTTGGCTTTCACATCTTTAATACCTTTACGCATCTGCAGTCTTCCTCTTCTCTGTCTCTCATGCACACATAACTCAACAATTTTATTGTGTAGACTGTCATGACTTATTTACACGTGTAAAATGTTTCACGACGTCATGCTTGTATCTGCCTTAATAACCCATCGTCTGCCATATTGTGTTATGGATAGATAGCTTTTCGTTTCTCCTTTACGTCCAATGATCCTTTACTACTCGTTTGTAACATGTATATTCATTCATCATAAGTACGCATCACTTGATTCATTAACGCACTATCCCAGTTTCTAACGCACCAAGTTGCCTCAGGAAATATAAATGATTCGAGTATTCTAACCAGGATGTGTATATTTATACATATATATATATATATATATATATATATATATATATATATATATATATATATATATATATATATATATATATATATATATATGAAACATGCCTGGGTTCACTAACATTAAGGTGATTGACCTTGGTAGCAATGGTACACATAAACAAGTTCACCTGGTTAAAGGGCAGTCCCCGGGGAGGGCTGAACAGAAGGGTAAAAAGACAAGTGAAAAATATTGAGGGGACAGTTGAGTGTTTGGGACCCGACAGTGAGGTCGGCGGTCTGGGAAATTGAATGATAGTGAGGTTATCGAGAGAACTCCGCCATGTGTTGTTTTTTCAGTGAGAGTAATTCGGAGGCTAAATATTAGAGACTGAGCCCAGTTGTTAGCAGAGATAGTGTTTGGGACTATGGTGACTGTACCTGTGCCTATGCAATGTTTATATATGTAATGCTGAACGTTCCTGAGGAATAATGTTGTATCCAGATGTTCAAATTAAAGTATTGTGTGCGCAGTCTGGTGTTTGGTTTTGATGCATCGTGGTTGATCAGTTGTTCAACACAACATTTACACTGACATACCCTAGACATAACCATAGCCACTCCATCTGTCACTCTGTCATCATTCACTTTGTGACAGGGGGTGAAGGGGGTGCTCTCCAATCACGGAACCCGGTATAAAAGGATTATCTGGAAGGCTCGTCAAACAACGGCACGAACAACAGTGTAATATTGAAAAAAGAAGAATATTCGTCAATAAATCAAGGAACCAGTTTATGGGTTTACATCAGTATGAATCAGTTCTTAAGCGTAACGACAGGTTTTTCCAAGTTCAACCCTGTGAAAGCTAGCAGACAACGATCAGGCAGGGTGTGCGTCAGATAATAAACGCAGACAGTTCAAGGGCGAGTCATTGCAGATAAACAGAGATGGATACGTGTATCACCGCTGTCAGGAGTCGACGACATAAACAGGATTAAAATAACCAAAGCTAGCAGACAGTTCACGAGAAGGCCACCACAGAAAGATGTCATATCAAAAATCACTCAGGAAACAGGCGAAGAAACGCAGCCAGAGAGTGTTTTCTTAGGGAGGGTAGACGGTGGAGGTTATCCACGGTATAAAGACAGGGTTTACTCCTATGCTAGAACTGGCTAGCAGACAAAACAGCGGCAAAGTCAAAAGTCGTGTTGACAGAAAGTAGGCGCTATTTATGATAGTAGCGGGACAGTATCGAGAAGTGATTCAATGGTCAAGGAAAGGTGAAATACATGTGTATAAACACAGCCGTGTACGTGGCGGGTTATTTTGGACAAGACAATTTTGTGAGTTTATGTGCGGCTGAATGTAGGTACAGCGTGGGGAGTCATGTGCGGGTTGAAGACAGTTTGCATGTGTATTGAGTGGCTTAGTGAGACTTGAGCCTTGGTGAAGAAAACAGTACGGAAGGTTACTGTGAACCACGCATGAAGATTGTAGTACACTGGTGTACAGAAAAATGAGTTGACCTTGGTAGTCAAGGCCTAGTATAATGGAAAGTTACGGAGGAAATTTCCACGAGGATTGATAGAGGAGTCAGGTTTTTATACAAAGGAAGTTGACATTGTGACCTGAATGCTTCAGTCAGCTAGAGAACGGGAAAAATTGCAACTTTCTGTGTTTTAGTGTCTGGTGAAAAGTCTATGTTTGTGGTTCATCATTATCCAGTCAGTTGGCAACAAACATTTGGTAACAAACTATCAGGGGCCGTCACCACAAGAGTGGTCGTATTTATCTGCCAAAAAAGACATGCAAAAGGGATGTAAAGCGCTGGTCATTCGTTGCTATTTTTAACTTTGTCGGCGGGCGTGAAAAAGTGCCATCAATTCAGGACGACAGAAATCGGGCAGGTAAACATTCATTGGCCTTGGGGCTGTTATCGTTTCCCCAAAACGCAACGAAAACTCTATAGGTCTAGTCGAACAGGAGCCATATCATACAGCTATACAATCATGTGTCAGCTCCGCAGGAAGGGTTACAATAATGTTACGGACTGTGTAGAGACAAGGTGTTCGGATAATTACCATCATCTGCAACTTTTCCGACAGTCGGGGACTCGTTTTAACCACGTCAAGGAAAAATGTAACTAACGCATCAAAACAGTAATTCGTTGTTGGGATTCTAGTGGTGTAGTCACTTCAAAACATTAATCAACATACATTTCAAGGCTATTATTGGAAACTATTAGAAACAAACTAAGGACTTTTGTGAGAGGTTATCATAGCATTGTTGTCAGCCAACCATTCTGTTTCTGATGCTCTCATCGTCCTAAGTATTGTTTTTGTGCGTTACTCAATTATTCGTATGTGGTTCTGTGTTCGTGATAAGTAGGATATTTTTGTGTTGTTTCGCGGAGTTCGTGAGACAAGGCAAATTTAATATTTTTTGGTGCACATGATATTTTGTTGGGAGGCAGCTGACGAGTCGGCGTGTTTGTGGTTTTTTTTTTTTTTTTTTTTTTTTTTTTGCATTGGGTCGTCCCGGCAAAATACACTGTGTCGAATTCTCTATCGTCAGATCTGTGCACATTATTGATTCTATATTTATTCTTTTTCCTGTTCTTCCTTTACATTTACATATGATATTGGGTTTCTTCGGATATATGTTATTATTGTGATCCTTCCTGATACTACTGTATAGTGGTTTCTGTCAGTTTATATTATGCGCACGGTATTGTCTTACATGGGCATCTCGATGTCAGTGGTCTTTATTTCAATGTAATTATTCGTATGCGTGTCACCAGCCTATGCGTCTAACGTCTAATAGGTGTCTTTTATTGTGTATCACTCATTTGTGTATTTATACTATGTTTAACACTATTTCCAGGAACTTTTTATAACTATTTGTTACATACTCTTGGGAGTATAGGGAATATCCCCCCTCACCACCTAGTGCGTACAGAGGAACTGTGTGAGTACAGAGTGATATTATCAGTACAACGATATCACTTATAGTGTGAGTGATGGTGTACTTAGGGAAGGTGCACAAAGACAAGTAGCAGGGTCTTTTGGCAGACAGCAACGTTTCAACAATTACAAAGATGCCTACTCTAATGAAATACATCGAAGCAGGTGAACGAATAGGCCTGAAGGACAACGATTTACAGGAGTTTGCAGAAACAAAACTCAAAGAAGAGCAGGAACTTGAGAGAGAAAAGAGGCATAATGAATGGGAAGCAAAACACCTACAGGAAGAAAAGTTAGCTGAAGTTAAGCGCCTACATGAGGAGAGAGAGACACAAATGAAACTAGAAATGGAAAAACAAAACCATCAGCTTCAGATGGAAACTGAAATTGCACTAAAAAAATTAGAACTTGCATCTAACGGTCAAAGTGAGGAAGGTAGAAGACCTTTGCATTCGTCACAATGGTTGAAATTACCATATTTTATGGACCGGGACAATCTTGAATCTTATCTTGACAGATTTAAAGCTTCTGTTAAGGTTTTAGGCATTCCAGAAGGAGAATATGCGATGAACCTGAGTGAGTACCAGCCGGGAAAGGCCCTAGATACCATGTTCAATCTACCTGTGGCAGAAAGAAACAATTATACTATTCTGCGGCAACGATTGCTTACAAAGTTTAACCTAACTGAGCATGGATACAGAACAAAGTTCAGACAATTAGTGCCAGAGACAAATCAGGATTTTACAGATTTTGTCAATACAGTGAAGAACACATTTAATAAATGGATGGAGCTCGCAGAAGTTGGACAAGATTTCAGTCACTTAGTCGATTTGATGCTAAGGGATAAGATATTATCGTCATGTAATGCAGATTTAGTGGCTTTCTTTCAAGAACGCAAACCAAAGGACATAGACACAATGTCCCAGTTAGGGCAAAACTACATGACTGCACATCCAAACAGCTCTATTGGCAGACAAATGGGTGAGGAAATAGTCTGTGCAGCGTACACTAAACAGGATCAGAATCCTGGGTCAGACCAATATCGTAAAGTGTAGACTTACCACATAGGTATGAGCAACAAGGACCTCAAAACAATGGTATTCGTGGCAACAGATTTGGCAGATCAGGACGTGACCCATACCACAGTGGAAAATTTAAGAGACGTCCGAATGGTTATGCTGGATGTTGGAATTGTGGTAGCTGGAAAGACAAGGCAGCACAGTGTGATGTACAACCATCCAGTGGGCCAACGAATAACAGGAAAAAGGAGATCATTTGTTGCAAATGTGGAAAAAATGGCCATTTCAGCTATCAATGTATGATGGGAGAAACTGAGCACTCTAATGCAGCGCAAGTAATTGAGACACTTAACAATGAGAGTTGCAGTGGATGCAAACTTCTATTTTATAAATACAGTGTGCCTGTCGTAATGGGCGGTCACACATTTCAAGCAGGATCAGCAGTGCATGCAGGAGGAAGTTTGAAGCTACACCATGGATTTGTTAATTATAGTCCAGCAGTAACACTTAGAGATTCTGGTTGTACAAGCATCGGGGTTAGAAAAAGTATAGTACATCCTTCAGCGTACACGGGGAAAATGGGTAGATGTATAACGTTTAATGGGACAGTAGAGTCTCTGTGGCGAAGTGGTCAAGCCGTTTGACTCGTGCTCCGAAGATGGTGGGTTCGATTCCGGGCCGCGTCCTTCTGTTTACGAGTTAAATGTCTCGGAGACTCATGTGGGTCGTCACTAAAAGCTACGGAGATCGTGCTTTGTGCGACGCTTTCCGTGCTGCGAAAAGAGCCGAGCCATATGGGATAAAACCCGGTGCAATGAATCGACCCTGTCAACATTTAAGCGACTTTTTGGGACAGCAGAATTTTACCCATTAGCTGAGATTACAGAGACAATACCATATATCACAGGAAGAGTGACAGCGTGTGCCCTGGACACCCCAGTGGCAGATCTGATCATTGGAAATGTGCCACGAGTTAAAGAATGTACAGAAGAAAAGATCGAGAACTGGTATCAAACATACGAGGTAAGAAGCAACGCGGTAGTTACTAGAAGTCAAACAAGATTAGATACGATAGCTGAGAAAGAGATGACAAGCGAGGTAGACACAGGGACTGAGGACAAGGATAATACAACTGAGCAGGTCAGAATGGATCTCAAACATAGATTTAGTGACTCCCAGAGACAAGATACTACTCTGGACAAATGTTTCCAAGGGTGTAGTAAAGCTAGAACATAGGCAATCAAAGAAGGGTAGACGGTGCTTCGGAATGAAGAACAATATTCTCACTCGCCGTTTTTCAGATGACAAAACTACACGTAGGCAAGAGTAGTACCCTTAGCGCATAGAGACCGATATATAAGAACAGCTCAGGATATTTCATGTGCAGGTCACATAGGAATAATGCGTACGCAGCAGAGAGCAGTGGGCCAGTTATATTGGCCAGGATTTAATAAAACGGTCAAACTAAACAGAGAATCCGGTGTAACAGTGCAAGATGCAGATAGGAAAGTTAAGTCAGTCCAAAAGAGTGTTAGCGACATCACTGACCCAGGGTTAGGGATGGCCAACAGAAGTTTTAGGTGTATCGTAACCATGAGTGAGGGCCACACGAAACAGATAGAAGCTGTACCTTTAAAACGCAATACATAGCTTATAACTTATTCACAAGGGGGCATAGTTCGTGTGTTCTTGATATTACTTGACTGTCAGGTACAAAAATCGAAGTTCTTTATAATGTGTTGCTGATGATATAATATATCAGTTTACGTAGGGGTACACAAGGTGGAAATATAAGTGTGTGTTTATGAAAGAGGAATGGGTTAGGTTACGTATCATTGCATGCTATATTATGTAATGTGAAAGTTGTATATAATGTTTTCCCCATGATATGATGAGTAGAAGCATGGTGAGTTTTTGGTTCTAGATGCAGGGAAAATCTTGTAGGGTCCTCGTGATTACCTGATGTATTACTCAGTGGGGTAGCTGGAGCAGGAGGGAGACATACTTATGGCTACCGAGGCAATGTTTCTGGGTCACATATTTGATAAGTATTACCCTCCCATTATTTGAAAACTATGTCTTCTTTTGAGGAGGGGGTAATGAAACATGCCTGGGTTCACTAACATTAAGGTGATTGCCTTGGTAGCAATGGTACACATAAACAAGTTCACGGGGTTAAAGGGCAGTCCCCGGGGAGGGATGAACAGAAGGGTAAAAAGACAAGTGAACAATAGTGAGGGGACAGTTGAGTGTTTACCCGACAGTGAGGTCGGCGGTCTGGGAAATTGAATGATAGCGAAGTTATCGAGAGAACTCCGCCATGTGTTGTTTTTTTCAGTGAGAGTAATTCGGAGGCTAAATATTAGAGACTGAGCCCAGTTGTTAGCAGCGATAGTGTTTGGGACTACGGGAATGTACCTGTGCCTATGCAATGTTTATATATGTAATGCTGAACGTTCCTGAGGAATAATGTTGTATCCAGATGTTCAAATTAAAGTATTGTGTGCGCAGTCTGGTGTTTGGTTTTGATGCATCGTGGTTGATCAGTTGTTCTACACAACATTTACACTGACATACCCTAGACACAACCATAGCCACTCCATCTGCCACTCTGTCATCATTCACTTTGTGACAATATATATATATTTTGTGTGTGTAGTGTTTCATGTGGTTGTAACGGTGAGTGTTTGTTGATTGTGCGCTGATGAAGGCTTTGGCCACAACGTCCATTTTGTTTCCTGTGACCGTTTTCTAGTAAAGCTTACAGATATGTCATTATTTAATAAACACACACAAAAAACAATACACAAATAATTAAACAACCTTTGTGACATAAATGTTAACCCTTGAATATATGTAGGTTCAACCTCAATGATAAGTTATATTAGGGTTCATCACCGGTTCATATTAATAATCCTGTTAATTTGAAGATGATTGTTGTCCAAAGAGGGTAATGACAGTTTCTAGAAATCCGATCCGATTTATAAAGTGAAGTTAAGGACGTAACACACATATACGAATGACGATGCACACAACAACGTAGATGCAGCTGAAGATGGCGGGACTGGCAAGTTGCAGTCGTCTCTGTAGCGGGGCATGTACATGGCTGAAATAGAAATAATCATGAGTTAATAAGTAAATGTATGAATGGTGGGACGGGTGAAGTAATAACATTTGTGGTGCTATGTTTTCTTCTTCTCCTACTCTTCTTTTTATTCTTCTTCTTTTGGCTGGATTTACGCCTTTTTCTTCTGCTACAACAATTGCTTCTTCTCCTTCTCCTCCAATTGTCTGCTGCTGCTGTTGCTTTTTCATCTCCTGCGTATACCTTTAGACATCAATATGAAAAAATGTCATGAACAGCAGAAGTTAATTGAACCTCTTTAACATCTCAATCATTTTTTCATAAAACACGAGAGACATCAAACAGCAGTACACCTTTTTTTTTTTTTGCTGCTGGATCAAAGATCATATATAAAACCATACAGTATTCTGCTCCATCTGTGACATAATTATTATCTTTGCACACCACATCAAACTGTATTCATCAAATCCAGTATGAGTACCAAGCAACCGACGTAGGTAGACAGAGCGACAATTAGCAAACCCGGTAACTGAACATACACCAGTTCATTCATTCATTGGAGAACCTCGCTCCAATAGCAACCTTCCGGAAAACCTCTCGATCATAAGCAAGATGTTCCACGTCCGATACACCCATCTAGAGATCATCTGCCACATCTTGCACCCATCTTCACTTTGGCCTGCCTCTTTCTCTCTTCCCAGGCATATACCCCTCCATTATTTTTCTCTCCATACTTTCATGACGTCTCAAGTGACCAAAATATTTCAGTTTTCTTTGTTCTTTCGTCTTTAATAGTCAGCCTTCTTTAATATTCAGCTCTTGAAATACAGGTGCATTTGTTCTTTTCTTTATCCAAGATATTCTTAGAACTCGTCTATAACATTTATATTTAAAGGGATTTATGCACTGTTCAGCTTGTTTAGTAAGTGTCCATGTCTCACAGGCGTATGTTGCAATGGGAAATGCCCTGAAAGAACGCAACGGCAAACTACCTTCTGCAAAACGTGCCAAGAACCCTTAACTGCATACACTAGTGCGGGTGAAAAATACAGTGAATCAGCAAACCCAGTGCATTCGACAGGCTATAAAAGTCCTATGCTGGCCATCTCTCAAAATCTGCTTAATCGCCGCCATAAAGAGAACAAAGCTAAAGCGTTCCGTGTACCGTCTGAAGGAAAAACGTGACCAGATTTGATCCATAACACCACGGACCGAGAGCCGAGGAGAGACATGGACACCTACGCCAGTTTGCAGGGAACATGATGATGGCAATGGCAGTGTAAATCTTCCTCTTTATTGACGGAAACAAAAGTAGAAGTCAGATGTGGCTACTCAACACTCTGACCCACATATACACACACATACTCACACACACACACACACACACACACACACACACACACACTCACACTCACACACGCACATCGCTACGGACACTGACTCACACTTTCATGCATGAATCATGTCTGTCCCAGACAGATTTCACTTTAAATTCTAAATCAGATGTAGCCTGAACACCTACCTGGAATTTACGCAGTTGAATAAACATCATAATCATAAACATTTCCTTGAATTAGTTTAATATCTTCCAGGCTTGGACACTGAAATTTTCAGGCCAAATTGGATGCTAATCAGATTAACATCATTATCGTGTGTCCTGTCGACTGCGTTGCGACTTCATATCTTTCCACGGATGTCGATTCATGGTGTTCTAGATCTACTCTGGTGATAATTTCCCTCCATGCTGTATCCTCAGTCCGTCCAGCATTGTTTCTCTCAGTTGACCTCTGCCATCTTCTTCCACTAATCTTTCCAGTCTTCACCATATTCATCATTTCCATTTTCTTATCGCATGACCAAAGAATGTCGTTTGTCTCTTTCTTGTAGTTGTATATAATATTACAGTTTTATAAATAACTATGATAGACACATCTATGTTTACTATCTCAACCTTGGATAAAGACGAAAGAAAACACCTATATTGACTATCTCAATGATGGAAACCATGTTTCCTATCTCAAGAATGGATATTGATGATGGAAACACCAGTTTGCTATCTCAAGAATGGGTAACAATGATGGAAACACAAGTTTGCTATCTCAAGAATGGGTAACAATTATGGAACTACCAGTTTGCTATCTCAAGAATGGGTAACAATGATGGAAATGCCATGTCTGCTATCTCAAGAATGGCTAATGATAATGGAACCACCATGCTTACATATATCAAGAATGGATAATGATAATGGAAACACCATGTTTACTAATTCAATGACAGCTACACATGATGGGATCACCTATGTTAACTTTCTCAAGAATAGATACTGATAATGGATGCACCATGTTTACTATCTCAACAATGGATACCGATAATGGTTTAGTATCTTAAGACTGGATAATGACGATCAAAACACCATGTTTATTATCTCAAGAATGGATAACGATGACGGAATCACCTATGTTTATAACTCAAAGACCTATGATGGAAGCACCTATATTTACTACTTTGTAGATATAGAAAGATGATGGAAACACTATGTTTACTATTTCACAGATCGATGGTGACAATACTTGTGTTTACTATCTCAACAACAGATAACGATGGTGGAAACACCTATTTTTGTTATTCCACAGATAGATAACGAGTTTGTAATAACCTACGGTTCCTATACCAAAGTTATATTACAATGATAGAAACACATATAATTGCTTTTCCAAAGATATATAACAATAATGGAAACATCTATGTTTTCTATTCTAAAGATATAACAATGATGGAAACATCTATGTTTTCTATTCTAAAGATATAACGATGATGGAAACATCTATGTTTTCTATTCTAAAGATATAACGATGATGGAAACATCTATGTTTTCTATACTAAAGATATAACAATGATGGAAACATCTATGTTTTCTATACTAAAGATAGAACAATGATGGAAACATCTATGTTTTCTACTCCAAAGATATAGCAATGATGGAAACATCTATGTTTTCTACTCCAAAGATATAACAATGATGGAAACAGCTATGTTCTATTTCACAGTTAGATAATGAGAATGGAACCATCTGTGTACACTATCTAACCTATAGAAAACGTTTATTCCAAATGTATATGGTAAACACGTATGTTAACTTTCTCCAGGATAAATAATCATAGCGGGAACAACTATGTTCATGATTACAAATGTATGTTGTACATACCAACCGGCTCTATGGCCTAGGGGATAGTGACACGCGTAGTCATACTGAGTCCAGAGTTCGAAATTAATTATGGGACACCTTGAAGCAGACCGCTTTGCGTTGATTTCGATCATATGATGCGGTTCAGTCTTCGAGTCTTTGTTGTATACCACTAGGACAAAAGTGTGGGTTATAGCAGCACTATATTTTATTAGAAGGCAGCAAGTCAAATGGTTTGGCCATGCAACTAGGTTACCAACTAACAGTATACCACAACAAGCAATGATGTACAGACCTAATGGAAGTAGAGGAACAGGCCGGCAAGTAAACGATTTCTAGAAGGAATAGCAGAGTCCATGGGAATATCGATACATGAAGCCCATAAGCGGGCACTCTTCCACTGTTTATAGTTTACCTCGACACCACAAGGTACAAGAGGAATATGATGAGATGAGATTAGATGAGATGATGGTGCAGTTCAGAAATCATTGGCAAACTGCTAAACTAGCATTGCCTAGTAAATGTAAAGCAGCAAATTAAAGCTGGGGTTGATTGGGACGTCCTTTAAGGGACGTGTGGCTAACTGTTTAGCACATACCACAGCGGAATCTGTAATCTGTTAGTATGTCAGCAAACGCGGTCCTGGCCTTGTTCAGATCACACTGGCTCAGCGAGTCAGTGCAGGGATACTCGATGCAGTTCATGAACTTCTCCAAAATTCTGTGAAACAAAGCAATGTGAACACCGCGTGAGCTCATTGATTATATCAAAGGGACAGTCAAGAGGTAATCTATCCTGCGAGAGTTTAACAAATGGTCAAGATGAATCGCTTCTCGGTCTTTTGGCTAAAATCAAAGTGTAGTATCGGTTCTCGGCCTTTGGGCTTGGATCAAAGTGTAGTATCTGGACTTGATCTTGCCAGAGGCGGTTAACCAAATAGCATACATGGATGTGGGGACCTGATGGGGAGGCTCTGATCCCTAGGAGAATCGAGAGCCTTTCTTGAAATAAAAAAAATAAAAACAACGAAATATTATAGTTATTCTTCAATACTGTTTGTTGAGAAGAAACATCGGCGTGTATTAACAATGTGAAAATAACATTGACAATGTAAACATTGTGGTTGTACAGACGAATCGTATCAGCGTCAGGGACTTTGCGGTTAGTGAAGGCAATTTCACTATTCCCCTACATACCGGACTGAGTGATATGAATCAATTGCAGGCGATTTGGAAGCAGATCGCTTTGCTTTGATTTCGAAGGCATAAGCGTTGGCCGTTCAAAAATCAATGGCAAACTACTACTAGGTCTTCTTCTTCTTCTTCTTCTTCTTCTTCTTCTTCTTCTTCTTCTTCTTCTTCTTCTTCTTCTTCTTCTCTACCTTATCCTCCCCCCACCCCTCCACCTCCTACTTCTTCTTCTGTTGCCGTCAGTCCCCTACTGGGGCATATGCTCTCAAACAACTCTTTGCAAACCCCCCGCCGCCCCCAAACTTTAGCTATCTCATACAGCTCTGCCCAGTTCCTTCTGATATGGTGTATTTCTGATATGGTGTATTTCTGATATGGTGTATTTCTGTTTCTACGAAATGGCGAGCTACTGGCGGCACAGTATTCGGCTCTGGATAGTTGACAGTCTATGCTCCACTGGGAGATGTAATGAAGATGAAGAAGAAGAGGTTTAATTGAAGGCGGAATAGGAGGAGGACAAGACGAACAACAAGGGGGAGCAACAGCAGCAGCAGCAGCTGCAGAAGCAGTATAAACTTAAACACAAGAATCCGAAAAACCATTGGTCCAAGTCACTTGATCATCTCAATGTTGTATTTATCTGGGTACTACTGATGAAAGATGATGGCAGATGCATTCAATAAGTTACATGTAGAAGAGCTGAAGCAAAAGCAGATTCAACAAGATGAAACTAATATTATGTTAGTAATGTCATTTTGTCATTCTAAGTGAGAACACAATTTAAAAGAGACATATGGGGTGAATCTTAATGCATGGAAGTGAATCATGGACAATTAGCATACTAGCGAGGAATTATGTGGAAGATACAAAGATGTGGTTTTATTGAAGAATGAAGAAATCATCATAGAAGGATAAATAGCGTGATGAGTATATCTTGAAAGAAGCGAAATCATAAAAAAATAAAAATAAACAAGAAGCTAAATCATAAAAAAAGCAATCCGCAGTCTTTTGGCAGATCATGAAATGGAATAAGTTAGAGTACATGGGACAAAGGAGAAGTTATAGAGGGCGGGAGGCAGGGGAAAACCGAGAGAGAAGATGCAGCACATTTTGTCATCTAGGGATTGGGGAGCATCGGTATCAGAATTGATTGGTTGTGCAGGAGACAGATGCCCTTGGGCAGACAGGAGCACCGACTCTACACGGCATGGACTATAAGAAGGAGACCATTACCTTCAGAACTTGCCATCATAAAGAAAACGTTTCTTTAAAACCTGCCGTCAAATAGAAAACATTAAATTATGTTTGCTATAAAAGTGTGTTATCTAAATGTTCTCTCCACTGTCTGCTTCGTATTACACATTAAACTGTACTGTATTACCATTATTGGATTCGCTGTTGAATCATGAACATGAAACTCATATTAATACAATAGTTTTTTCATGAATAAACTATCTGATGTCATTTTCTTCAACGAAACAATCACTCGTAACGAAATTCAAAACACGACTTGACAGGTCAATGTTAACTGATCTCTAATTTGCTACAGTCGTTTATTTGCATCGTAACATTGCAAGCAAATCAGGCATTTTCATTACAATATTAGATTTCAGTATATGACAATGGCATCCGCGCGATTATGTAGAAAAGTTCAATTTAAAGTGAACAGTAAACGGCGCAGAATGACTGCGACTAAATATATACTGGGTGGTTGGGACAGACATGATCGCCAACGCCATACTGCGCGGACTATAAGAAGAATAGGACAATATAATTACCCGGACAGCAAAGTGCTGTTTGTGGTTGCCGTGATTTCGTTTGCCATCTGTCTCGTGCAGGCAATCATTTCCGCTATGCAGGTAGTATCACCTATCAAAGGAGAAGTAAGGGACCTCCTTCACTCCGTCAGCCTTAGGGATATCCTTGGACAGGGGATGAACCCGTTTAGCCACCCCCCCCCCCCTTCCCACCTCCCTCCGATCAGAATAACATGTGACCGTGCAAGCACGTGGTGGGTGGAGCTGGGGATCAGACCGTCAGGTAGTTGTTGGCTATGGTCTCAAGTTTCGCGACGGTAAGCAGGGGATCTCTTTTTGGAGACACTAAGGTCACCGACCTTCTTAGTCACTGCCAAGAAGGAAAGCAATGGCAAACTACCTTTTTAACAGATGCCGCGCATATCATGTCTGTACACAATATATTCAAAGTGAACGACCATGAGGAGACATAAGTCTTTGGACAGAAATGATCGCCAACGCCATACTGCATGGACTATAAGAAGAAGAAGACAATATAATTACCCGCACAGCAAAGTTCTGTTTGTGGTTGCCACCATTTCGTTTGCCATCTGTCTCGTGCAGGCAATCATTTCCGCTATGCAGGCAGTGGCAAAGGTCGCATTGCCGTCTGTTGGACAAGATCAGCAGTTAATTTGAGAACAATATATAATTTATGCACGTAATATGAGAACATTGTCTGGCTGATGCAGTTAATATGGGAACGATTTCTGATGGATGCAGTTAACATGAGAACATTGTCTGATTGATGAAGTTAATATGAGAACATTGTCTGATTGATGCACTTAATATGAGAACATTGTCTGGCTGATGCAGTTAATATAAGAACAGTGTCTGATTGATGCAGTTAATATGAGAACAATATCTAATGAATGCAGTTAATATGAGACATTGTCTGACTGATGCAGTTAATGTGAGAACATTGTCTGTTTAATGCAGTTAATATGAGAACATTGTCTGACCGATGCAGTTAATATCAGAATATTGTCTGATTGATGCAGCTAATATGAGAACATTGTCTGACTGATGCAGTTAATATAAGAACAGTGTCTGATTGATGCAGTTAATATGAAAACAATATCTGATGGATGCAGTTAATATGAGAACACTGTCAGGCTGATGCAGTTAATATGAGAACATTGTTTGGCTGATGCGGTTAATATGAGAACATTGTTTGGCTGATGCGGTTAATATGAGAACAATGTCTTATTGATGCAGTTAATATGCGAATATTGTCTGATTGATGCAGTTAATATGAGAATATTGTCTGATGGGTGCGGTTAATATGAGAACATAGTCTGATTTATGCAGTTAATCTGAGAATAATGTCTGATGGATGAGGTTAGTCTGAGAACATTGTATGATTGATGATATTAATCTGCGAACATTGTCTGACTGATGTGGTTAATCTGAGAGCATTGTCTGAATGATGCAGTTAATATAAGAGCATTGTCTGATTGATGCAGATAATATGTGTACAATAGCTGATTGATGCAGTTAATATTGGAACAATATCTGACTGATGCAGTTAATATGAGCTCAGTGTCTGATTGATGCTGTTAATATGAGAGCAGTGGCTGCTTGATGCAGTTAATATTAGAACAATGTTTGATTGGTGCAGTTTATATGAGAACACTATCTAATTGATGCAGTTAATATGAGATCATTGTTGATGTATGCAGTTAATATGAGAACAATATATGATTGATGCAGTTAATATGAGGTCAGTGTCTGATTGATGCAGTTAATATGAGAACAATGTCTGATTGATTCAATTAATATGAGAACAGTGTCTGATTTATGCAGTTAATATCAGACCAATAGCTGATTGTTGTAGTTAATATGAGCTCAGTGTCTGATTGATGCAGTTAATATGAGAACAATATCTGATGGATAAAGTTAATATGAAAACAATATCTGATTGATGCAGTTAATATGAGATCATTGTCTGATTGATACAGTTAATAGGAGAACAATGTAGGTTTGATACAGTTAATATGAGACATTGTCTGGCTGATGCACTTAATATAAGAACATTGTCTGTTTAATGTAGTCAATATGAGAAGATTGTCTGGCTGAGGCAGTTAATATGAGAACTGTGTCTGATTGATGCTGTTAACATGAGGACACAGACACAGACACACACTCTCTCACACACACACACACACACACACACACACACACACACACACACACTTCTGCCGTTAAGCGTCGTGGGGAGGACTAATTTGCTCCCCAGCCCCCGGTGGGCGGCACTGGATAGTGTCATTTCGTGTGGTTGTACAATGTCTATGATGTTGTCAATCCATTTTCTTCTTGGACGTCCTCTTGGTCTCGTAGCAGATGATCTTTGATGTAAGGCCAGTGATGGTAGTTGATGGTGTTGCATTCTAACGACATGGCCAAACCACTCGATCTTCTGTCTTTCAATAAATGTGGCACAGGGTGTTGATCCAATTGTCTGTCTAATAACAGCATTTCTTACTCGGTCTCTGAATGTTAAGTTGGCAGGTCTCCTCGGGCATCTAATCTCGCAGGTGTTGATTTTGCGAAAGTGTGATTTGGATAAAGTCCAAGTTTGAGATTGGTAGCATAGGGTTGGTGTGAATATGCTGTTTATTATCTGTCGTTTTGCGGACATGGGTATATTTGGATGTTTCAGTAAGGGTGATAGTTGATATGTAAGTGCACTAGCTTTTTGACATCTGATTTCAGATTTCTCTGTCTAATCTGCCATCTTCTGTGATCATACTTCCAAGATATTTGAATTCTTTAACTTGTTTCAGGGGTGTGTTATTTATCTGTATACTTAGTGGGCCTGGCGATCTGCTAACTTGCATTACTTCGGTTTTGGCTGTGTTTATACTCATATTGTATCTGCTGCAGGTTGAACTCAGATTAGTAATATGATTGTGTAGTCTTCCCTCATCGCTGTAAAACAGGCACAGATCGTCTGCAAAAAGAAGTTCATTTATTTCCTGTGGACCAGGTATTTCATCAAAAGTAAAGAGTTCTAAATTTTCTGAATATGTTCTGTTAAGACTTTCTTCTTTGGATATTCTGTCCATGTGGATATTAAATAGCAGAGGAGAGAGCACACATCCCTGTCTCACTCCTGTATTGACTGTGAACATATCTGATATACCTTCTTGTGTTCTAACTGTGATTCGGCTCGAGTGGTACATGGCTATGATGTTTTTTAGCAATTGTCCTTGTATCCCCTAGTCTTCAAGGACGGTTCAAAATTTGTACCTGTCTACTCCGTCGAAAGCCTTTTCCTGATCTTCAAACACAATATTCAGCTGGCCACTATATTCGATAGTTTTTTTCACATATTTGTCTAAGTGTAAATAGTGCACCAGTGCAACTTTTACCTTTCCGAAAATCGAATTGTATTTTGTTTAACTGTTGTTCAACTATGGGTCTAGCTCTTTATTCCAATATTTTTGCGTGTATTTTCCCTATATGGCTCAGAAGTGATATACCTCTGTAAATTTTGCACTCTCTCATATTGCCTTTCTTTTTCCATATTGGTACTATGTTTTTTTTTTTTTTTGCATATCCCTTACAGGACGATGCAGTCAACATCAGCATTTTTCAGCTGCTATTGATATACCAGGTAGGATTACGCTCAGTAATCAGCTTTCCGAGCGACCGGTTCACATATCCCGTAAGTTACCAATGCGGCCATAACAGCTACCGATTCTCGGGCAGGTTACGGGATTACGGAGAAAGATGGTAATCCCTGGACAGGGAGACCGGCCTGTTATTTGCCTGTTGTCTGGGACTTTTCTTTCTTCCAATGTTATTTTAAAAAGTCTTGTGAGCCATTTAACTCCTGTTTCCCCACAGGCCTGAATAGCTTCTGTGGTTATTCCATCTGGACCTGGTGATTTGTTTTTAGGACTTTTCTGTATAACTGTCTTGACTTTTGCAGGGATGAAATTTGGTTCTTGTTGTCCATGACTTTTATGCACGAAAGTGAGGTTTATTATGTTATGTGTGGGGTTAAGTATTCTGCCCACCTTGCTAGTCTTTGTTGTGGATTAAATATTGGTATTCTTCTTTTGCTGTTTATGATGGTGGTTGGGTTGTAGCATGCATCTCTGTTTCTCATTGAGGGATGTGTGTGTGGGTGGGTGCGAGATGTCTGGGTTGGTGGCGGGATCTGTGAGTGGGTGTAGGCATGAGTGGGGGATGTGTGGTGAGTGTGGGATATGTGGTGGGTGGGGGATGTGTGGGTATGGGTAGGTGATGTCTGAATAGGTGAGGGATGTGTGTGTAGGTTGGTGCGGGATGTGTGTGTGGGAGGGGGGATGTGTCACATAACATGAGACTATGCATTGTTTATGCTTACAACACTCATTTGACAATGTTTTTTGTCCTATGTGAATGCATCATGCACTGTTGATGAACGAAAGATGAGTGATTGGAAGGGCCGAAAGTACGCGCCCAATTTGTTGCCATTTGAAAATAAAGATAAATTCAGTTCAATTCAATTGTATTGACGCGTTTATAAAATTCTCTTGGATAGTCTTTGCTAAGGGTCGTCATCTGTTCACCGTATATTCTCCAGGATTCTTCTTTAGATACGCTAATTGTTCGTTTACCCTCTCGTCGTGCTATTCTCTAAGTAATATAGTCTTGTTCAGATTTAGTTGTGATCCATTATTGAACGCTACCTTCTTTTTGAATATGCTATCTTTAACTTCGTTGATTCACCGAGCTGTTCTTAATCTTTTGTCCTGCCCTGCTTTCTTTGTTCCACATTTATTTTCCAGTGTGTCGAGCATGGCAGCCTTGAAAATTGTCCATTCCTTATCTACGCTTGAGTAATCATCAGAAATGTTCTTATGTAGTTTTTTTTGATTTTTTGACTGAATTCGTCTTTAACCTTATTTTCCTAACACCTCATATAATTGATGACATGTGTTGTTACCTTTTTGTTTCTTATTTTCCTGTATGTTGAAATCTTTTTTTTATTATGACTGGTTTGTGATCAGTATCAACGTCTGCATTTGGGAGTGCTCTTGAATCTAATAGTAGTCTTCTGTCTAATATCCTAAGTAGAATAAAGTCAATTTAAGATACTTGATCTATGTAATTCCATTTATACCAGGTTTTGGTGTGGCTACGACGATGTTGGAAAAAAAATATTAGTCCGTGTTCGGAGCATATGTTGAGTAGATGTTGACCATTGCTGTTACAACCAGTCTCTGTATCGCTGAATGGCCCCATGCATTCATCCCACGGTGTTCTTTGTGTGCCTATTCGTCCGTTAAAATCACCCATCAAAATCAGTTCATCTGTCTCCCTGACATTATTTAACGTGTCTGCAAGTTTATCAAAATACTCGTCTTTGTCTTCGTCGCTGTAAGTGTTGTTACATGGGGCGTATGTTTGTATAAAAGTTGTTGTTGTATTTCCTTCATTGATCTGTACTAGTATTATCCTTTCCGATATGAATTTAGTGTTGATAATGGCTTTCGCTGTGTCTGGATGTAACAAAACACCCACTCCATGTTTAGCTGTAGCTCGCTGGTCGACGCCACTCCATATAAGAACGTAACTTATATACATGTACAGAAAGAGAGAGAGAGAGAGAGAGAGAGAGAGAGAGAGAGAGAGAGAGAGAGAGAGAGAGAGAGAGAGAGAGAGAGAGAGAGAGAGAAATGAGCAATATCACAAACGCACGCACACACAGAACACAGATGTAGGATTATATAAAGAGAAAGAGGTCGTGCGAGTGAGAAACAGAGAGAGAGAGAGAGACACACACACAGAGAGAGAGGGAAAGAATGAGACATAGAGTGGGACATAGAGAGGGTGAGACAGAGAGAGTGATATAGACACAGGGAGATTGATAGTTACACACCACACAGAGGCAGAATGAGAGAGAGAGACACACACTACCTAGAGAAAGAGAAATAGAGAGCGAGATAGAGACAGAGAAAGAGACAAACGACAAAGATGGGATTTAGCTCCAGCAGAAAAGTAATCGTGTGCTCAGCATTCCGCCTCGGCTATACTCATCCATTAGATTCAATCAGTGAATGTGGTTTCCATCTTCAATCTCGGGTTGGAGAGACGCCTAGTTCAGACGTCAGGATGCCGAGAATGTGTTATCACCATTGCAAGAATCATGAGTGAGTACTCACGCTCTGATACAATTGTGTCTAGAGTTGTGACAGGCATTTCTGTGGCGTTTATCAAGGCAGAGAAGAGGTGAAACACTTCCTGCTGGAATATAAAATAAACTTCTTCTTCGTCTTCTTCCGTTACTGCTGCTGTTTCTCCACCTTCTTCTTCATCCTGTTCTTCTTGTTCTTGTTCTTGTTCGTCTTCTGCTTCTTCTGTTTCTCCCCCTCTTCTTGGTTTTCTTCGTCTTCTCTTCTTTTCTCCCTTCTCCTGTTTAAGCCTCTGCGTTATTTTTGAACTTTCGTTATTTATTGTGGCGGCCATATTTGTGCCTTTTGGGTGACATAATCCTATATCTTCTAGGTAGTGGCACCTGCCTTACAAAATCAGAGCACAACTTATTTAGAAAGTAAAAATGTGTCTTGAAGCAGTTATCTACTATATGTTTGTGATACGATAGCATCATCACATTCTGTAGACCTCAATGCATGAAGGCAAGGAGCCTATGCGTCAATCCTGAGTCCAACAACGCTCATGATTATCACCGCAGTTCTCTATCAACGTCGGTAACAGACCTACTGCATAAACCATTAGATATCACTGCACCTATCTACACCAGACTGTAAAGAAAACTGTACAATTTGATTTAGAACTGCCATGGTAAACTGGGTATTCAGAGGGGACAAAATCTTAAGGTCAATTAATACAGGCATTTTGCTATAGATGAAAATTAACTGGATGTATGTCTTCACAGGCGCGCTGTACTGGTATCTGGCCGTCTTGAGAGATGATTGTTTGTTACATTGTGCTTAAGAAAAAGACATACTAACTACAACCAAAGTATGGATGGAGTTCTACCTCTCCATAGCACACAGCCGTGGCTGAATTTAGAGACTATATGTTGCCCATGCAGCATGGTCCTTATATTGGCCTGCCTAGTTTACTCCGGAGGAAAGCTAACACCAATACATCTGGAAAATCTCTAACTGTCTGCCTTTCAGAGCTTCGATCCTAGACTAGTTGCCGACCAAGGCTTAGGGCCTGGTCTGCCCTGCCATGACATTTAGTTTACGTTGCATTTTCTCGCACCAGGATACCCTCCCAGTTGCGAACCTCCGCCCAGTCGCATTATGTGGTTCTAAAATCTGGTCCTAGGATAAAAGTGATTGTAAATGTATACAGACATTTGAGATGTGATTTGTTAAAGCAAGAATAATAAGAAGCAACTGGTGTGAGCCACTGAAAACGTAGGAACAAACGCTGGACAATATTGCAGGACAAAAAGGGCTTTAAAGTTATAAGACAGCGAAGACTTACATGGTTTGGTCGCAGCATAAAACAATAAGAAATACAACAGAGATTCAATTTAGTATGGTAAAGGAACCCACTTCACGCCCTGTCCGGTATATGTTGTAGACACCATATGTTTGTATAAGTCAGCATTAATGGCTGGCGAGGACAATATCACTCTGATCACTTGTACATCCCAGGTACCAGCTGTACACTGAGTCGACACGGGAGTTCATATCTTAATTACCATGTAGTCAACAACAAAAAACTGGCATACACTTTCATGTCTTTCTGCAGATCTCATCCTTTGTGTTCTGTGTCAGATACATTGGTGATAATCCTCCTTACACCTATCTTATATCATCTAGCGTCTGTTCTCTAGGTATGAATTTACCTCGTCTCCCCCATATATTTGCCGCTATCATGTTTTCCACTGGCTCTCTCTGTATTGTATGACCGAAGCAGATTGCCTTTCTCTTAATTTTAAAGGTATAATTTTCGCTATCATTAGCCTCGATATCGCAGTAGTGGTTAGTTACTCTGGCAGTATAAGGTGTTTGCAACATCCGTCTCAGGAACCCCATCTCCGATTATTCCAAACTTTTCCTAATTTGTTTATTATTTAATATGTCGGGATATTAACCTTGTACACGCCAATAAGTTCTCACACTTCCTCCTCCCTCCCTCTCCAACGTCCCAGCGTATGCATCAGCGTCCGGCGGCTTAACGTGCCAGTTCTATTTTGGTAGACGAGGTTCCTCCTGGTTTGGTTCTTCTCGTCCGTCGCCTGGTCGTCATGTTAGGCTTAATTATCGCTGCCGGGCTCGGATAATACGTCGAGGGGAGTTTAAACTCTAGTGCGCTGAACTCTGTTGCACCGTCCGAACTCTATTTCACCAGCCAATCACACTTGAGACATCAATAAATGGGAAAATGCACACTTCATCCTAACGAAGGAAAATGTGTTCCGCCATCTTTCCCAAAGTTTGTCCACGTGCCATAACTCACTGCCATATTAAACAAACAGGTTGTCTATTGCATTTCTGACACAGAATAAATAGCGAAAAAAGTTCAGCTCAGTGACAATTAATTCCGCTTCGTGGGATTTGAACTAATCTTGTTGTCTTGCATGACATGCCCGCACAACCAAATTATTGATTTTTCCATAGCAAAGAATTGCATCTCCACGCAGCTAAACATTGGTACTATCACACAGTTAAACATTGGTACTATCCCATAACTAACATTGGTACTATCCCATAACTAAACATTGGTAACATCACATTACTAAACATTGGTGACATCACACCACTAAACATTGGTACTATCACACAGATAACAATTGGTACTATCACCCAGGTAAGCTAAACATTGGTACAATCACACCACTAAACATTGGTACCATCACACCACTAACATTGGTACCATCACACAGCTAAACATTGCTACCATCGCACAGCTAAACATCGACACCATCACACCGCTAATTATCAATGTCACCACAACCAGGTGTCATAGAGTTATCGCTACGGCATTATATCACACTGGTTATAAATGGTATATGTGCTGCGGAGACTATTTACGTTACCACCCTTATTCAATACAATTAGAAATCAAATCCCTTATATATAAAATAGACAACCTTAATTTGTCCAACCTTTGACAAGCTGAAGGAAACCCGAACAAATCCGGTCAAGGCACTTTATAAAGCTGCAACAAACATTTTTGTATAATCCCTCGCATTCAACGTCCACGAGGCAGCATTTGCCATTAGATTCTCTTTACCTGTCAAACCAGAGCGACGCGATAATTATCTGCCTTCAACTTGCTAATCGATAATGTATTGAGCATACGGAGCACAGGGTGTCGCAAAAGTCAGGGCCCGTAGGCGGTTGGGGAGGTCTGTGAAGTTGGGTATCGGATCAAATGAGAAGAGTGGTAAATTAGAATGATGCATGCTTCACATTTCGTATCTGTGCAACCAATACATAGACTCATATTAGTACCTTAGTTATTTGCATATTCTTTACAGGACATCGCAATGCTTTCGCTGAGACCACAAGTAGCCTATTGAAGTCATGGCAGTAAGTAAAGCAATAACATGGCTCGAGACACAGACATTCACTAGGGCATGTGTAATTAGAATGCTCAAGAGGTAAGAAACGGGGTGGATCCGAAGAGAGTGGTTGTTGTCACTGGAGCGGTCTCGGCTGGCAAAGGTTAGTTTCATCTTCGTGCCAGGGCATTCGGGAGTACGAACGAACGAACGAAAATCTTTATTTTCAAAGGGTTAAGAATTGGGCACGCAGGCCCGTCTGACATTCTGCCCTTCTTCTCTATTTCCTCTCATACATTCTTTCATTCAACATCTCTTATGAAGTAAATCATTAACAACAAAAGAACAATAAGCATTAAAACTCATGAAAAATCATCGATAATACATGACTCGTTGAGGCAATGTTAACATGGGCATCATATATACCCAAGGTGGGTGTAACGTGCCACACATATGGGAATGTCTTTTGTTTTTTTTTTCCGGCTAGTTGACGTTCGAGATAATTTACCATTATTATTGTCTTTGTTGCTGTTTTTTTTTTTTTTTAAGGGGTCATGTAGTCTGTCCTGAGGTAGTGTTCCAACAGGTTGCGACTGTATGTATAATGATTGGTGGTGTCTTTGATTTCTTGTGGAAGATTATTCCACAACAGAGTGGCAGAATATGCTAAGCTTGTTTTATATAAGTCTATCCTAGGTTTAGGGACATGAAGTATATTTAGTCGTTCCCTATGTCTTGCGTTATATTTAAACAATGACCAAAGATAGCTTGGAGCATTTTGAAATAGGATTTTGTGAATTAGTTTAGCCTTATTAAAAAGTAGGCGTTTGTGGAGTGGCAGTAGGAGACGTTCATGTAGGTTAGAATTGTCTGTAAACTTATCACCATTGATTAGACGCACTGCCCTTTTCTGGAGTGAATAAAGGCGTTTTGTTATTGATTTGGAGCATCCATCCCAGATTGTGGAGCAATAATCAATATGTGTTTGTATGTGGGAAGTATAGAATATCTTTCGTGTGTTTTCGTAGAGGAAGTTTTTAATTTTGGCAAGTTGATATACTTTATTGTTTAACTAGAGCATGAACATGGGAATTAAAGGATATATTTTGATCTATGATAAGACCCAGTACCTTGTGCTCGGTATCACTTTCTATAGGTGTGCTACCAATGTGCAGCTGAAGACTACGAACGAACGAACGAACGAACGAACAAACTTTATTTCCGAAGGGTAACACATTGGGCACGCAGGCACGTCTTACATTCGGCCCTATCAATCACTCATCTTTCGTTCATCAGTGCATAATGCATTAACATAGAAAAAAACATTGTCAAATGAATGTTGTAAGCATAAACAATGCATGTTACCATGTTATGAGACAAATCCCCCACCCTCCCACCCATCCCCTATCCATCCGCGTGTCTCCCACACACACATCTACCACCCAACCACACACATACCCAAAGGCACATATATGACCTCATCCATCCACCCATCCCCCAATCCACACATACCACACAGACCCCCACATACATCATCTCCCTACCCAAACACACACGTCTCCCACCCACCACACATCCCCACCACACATCCCCCACCCACACACAACACCAGGCACACATGCATGCAACCACCCATCCATACCCACCCACACATCCCCCCACCTTCACACATCTCCCCACCCACATGCACACATCCTCAACCCATCCCATAACCTACAAACACATTCCCCCATAACTCTTTTTGATGACAAATCATGTTCCTAATTCATGTTTATTTTGGGTGTTTCCTCCATATATTATAATAATTCCATTTTGCTCTAAAGTACCCTCTCCTGGCCACCTTATTTCTTGAATTGCTGTTATATCCACTTGATATTCAACCAGCTCGCGGGTTAGTTCTTCGGCCGCTCCAGCTCGATATAGTGTCCGTACATTCCATGTTGCAAATCTGAAAAGTCCTTTAACGTTCCAAGGTCGTTGTCCAGATAAGTCAGTCCGAAATCGAGGCTCATATATCTGTTTCGTAACAAAAAAGGTTTTTACAAAGGTGGGGATGTTAACCCCACGCTTCAACCTCCAAACTGGAGGACCAGGGTGTTTCTCTTTGTCTGTTCTCTACCCTTTGACCTGTCCAGCTTGGGAGGCCCTGCTGGTAACTACGCTACCGCCGGCATAGCTCTCAGGGTCATTGAGAAACTCAAGCTCCCCCACCACGACAAGGTGGAAACACCATCAGGGGCCTGTAATTAATATGTGATCATTGTAGCAGTCTGCATTGGGAACTGCTTTTACGACTGTTAGCGCAATTCAAAACCTACTGTAATCAGGATGTAATCTATCTGGTTTTTAATCCTGCGTCTGGACTCCTCCATGTCCATAATCGTCTAGGATGTTGTTTACACCAGGTGTTTCATACAATCATTTCTTGTTCTTTTGCCAATTCTACAAGTCAGTATCCTCTTTCGTTTCGCTCTCCCAAACCATGGTTGCCTACACTGCATCCATCGCCTTGATTTCCCACTTTTGCGTTGAAATCAAATCACCCATTATAATATTTATTTATGATTTTTTTTTTCCATTTCTTTAAAGCACGCTCCCTGTCGTTATACAATTCATCTATAACTTTCTTCACCACATTCACTTGTTGGAGCACACATTTAAATGACACTTATTTTAAAAGGTCTTCAGTTCAATTTTACTAATAGAACTCTGTCTGACACAGTCCAATAAGCTTTAATATAATTTGATGTTTGCTTATCCAACATAATGGCTACACCCCTTTGCAGTTTTTCATATGGTAGCAGATATGTTGTATTATATATCAATTTAAAGCAGGTGGCTCAGGGGAAACTACTGATATTTTAATTCCGACAACATTTTGCAATGACAACATTTCTACGATATATAAATCCATGGCAGATACGGGAAATCGCATTTATACGATTAATCATCCCATGTCACTTCATTCATTCATTCATTCAGTAGCATGTCCTTTGCAGAACCTCGCTCCCATAACAACCTTCCGGAAAACCTCTCGATCACAAGCAAGATGTCCCGCGTCTGATACACTCATCTGGAGATCATCCGCCACATCCTGCACCCATCTTCTCTTTGGCCTTCCTCCTCCTCTCTTCCCAGGCATATACCCTTCCATTATTGTTCTCTCCAAACTTTTGTGACGTTTCAAGTGACCAAAATACTTCAATTTTCTTTGTTTTATCGTCTTTAATAGCCAATATTCAACACTTGAAGTATGGATGCATTTGCTCTTTTCTTTACCCAAGATATTCTTAGAACTCGTCTATAACATTTATATTCAAAGGCGTCTACGCGCTGTTCAGCTTGTTTAGTAAGTGTCCATGTCTCACAGGCGTATGTTGCAATGGGAAAATGCATGCTCAATAAAATCTAATTTTTGTAGTTCTGTCTGTCCCACTCCATAATTTATTCATCAGTAATAATTGACATGGGCTCCGAAATTGACCCAACCTAAAAATAGGTACCAGAAAATGTCAGGGAAATTAAAGACGGATGGAGTCACGATGCCCGCACCGCCCATCGAGTGCCGCCTGATTTATAAAAGCAATAGGCGAACACCATAAACCCAATACGCCAAAAGCCTTGTAAAGATGTTTTTTACATTTCTGTTATAATACATCCCGACTTTTGGGACACCCTGTACTGGCCCAGTTGCCTGAGTTCCAGCTGAGTTATCTGATATCAATGATTGAGTCAGCCATTTACATCTCTGAGTTTGTGTCAGTTTAATTAGATAAGATATGTGTTTGCTTCACAGCATGAGCATCTTCCATTACGAAAACTCATCTATATTTCATTAATTTTTAGGATGATTATTTCTGTTTCCGTTTGTTTTTAATTTAAAGCTTGAGGAATTTCTTAACTCGATAATAATCACACACACGAAGTTCTATTTCGTTATTTGTTTTTTTTTTTCAAATTAGAAATTTAATGTTGCAAACATTCAAACATACAATCACGCTTCTCTCTCTCTCTCTCTCTCTCTCTCTCTCTCTCTCTCTCTCTCTCTCTCTCTCTCTCTCTCTCTCTCTCTCTCTCTCTCTCTCTCTCTCTCTCTTTCTCTCTCTCTCTCTTACCCCCTTCACTGTTAAACACTCTCTCCTCTCCCATCGCTCCTCACTCTTTCACTCTCTGTCAGTCTCTCTTTCACTATCCCCCACTCTCTCTCTCTCTATCTCACTAATTCTCGCTCACTCCTCACTCTCACTTTCTCTCACTCTCTCTTCCTAATTCGCCCTTTCACTCTGTCTCTCTCACTCAGTCTCTCTCATTCCCTCACTCTCACTCTCTCTCACTCACTCTCTCTATCTCTCTCACTCACTCTCTCTCTCTCTGTCACCTTATCCTACCTCCCACCTCCCCCTTACACTCTCACATCCACACATACTATTGTTTGCGTTAAGATACATATACCAATATTTATTTATGTTTGGTGAGATGTTTATCATTAAGTTGTGTATTTTGATCACATGTTTAATAACTAATTCTTGTATTTAACTAAATGTTTATGTGTTTAGTGAAATATTGCATTATTACTTCTTGTGTTTAGTGAGATATTTATCCTTAACTATTGTGTTTAGAGTGCCTAGCTTATTATGATTCGCCTAAATACAGATCATCACAAGAAAAGGACAGGGACATTAAAATTAGCAACATATAATGTTTGGACATTAAGCAACGACGAAACATTAGATAACATCAAACAAGAAATGGAAAGAGAGAAAATGAATACATTAGAGATGTGCGAAACGAGATAGACAGGAGCAGGAATTAAGACAGATGAAGATTTTAAGATTGTTTATTCTGGAGACGAAGAACGACAAAGAGGGGTAGCAATTATCTTGGATCGGCAACATCAAAATCTGTTCAAGGATATTGGGGTGCATCAGACACTATTTTCTAACAAAGTCATACCGCCAAATTGACCGTGTAGCTATGGAGAGTCCTCTTGGTCCTATTCTAGCGGACATCTTCATGGCACATTTAGAAGAAAAGAGATCCTCAAACAACTTGGTCTTCTACCGTCGTTATGTTGGCGATATACTAATTATCATCACAGATGAGCTACAAGCAACTTCGTTTCAGGCCATATTCAACATGACGCACAAAAACATCTCTCTATCTCTATGGATCACAAACACAACGAAGCGTTGCCGTTCCTAGATATTCTAATGAGACTGTCACATAGCGTTTTCAGTTTCGCCAATTTACAATCTAGTAGAGCCGCGTTTCGGGGAATCGGGAGTTTGACGTGTAGACCATTGGCGATTCCTTATATGGTCACACCTACAGTAACTCCAGAACGACGTGAGGAATTTGGCGCTGTAGCTGCAAAATAGAATAGAATAGGTAGGTAAAACTCCCGGGAGGGACCAGACATAGTCACTTGAGTCTGGAAGTTTAAACGAGAAAGATGTGATTTTTTTCAGGGAGAGGGTGTAGGCCCATTTTGCCTGTATGTTGCTACTGGTGAGCAAAATATGGGTTTTTTGAATGATAATATTTGTGTTATATAATTAATACAATATTGGTTTGATATGAGAAATATAATACATGTCATTTATGTATTTTGGTGAAGTTTGCAACTGCACCATTGCTTCTGTAAGAGAGACAGCCTGAGATTCGAGCTTTCAATTTCAAAGTCTATACCACAGTATCATAATCCTCTGCTTATAATTCTTATCATGCTATGATTACTGATTCCTCTTCTTTTGAAGATTTTGATATCTCTGTAAATTCTGTATAGTCTATGCAGAGTTAAATCTATCTTCACTTTTGGTTCAATCTCGTCTAGGGAAGAGCCTATCTTTACCGGACTTTTGGTAAAGTATTCAGGTGTTACATAATGCCTTTGGGACGGAAAGTATTTTGTGTGTACGACAGCCTGGGGAAACAGTTGGGTAGGACCCCCCATTGTTTCAGACGGCTTGGTGGGGCTGGTCTGTCTTGTGACTATGTCCCATTCATGAGCAAGGTTTGAATACCTGTGTACTCATTTTTACCTGCAGGAAATCGTGCAGTGGTGCTTGACTAAAACAACAAGACATTGGTGCCGATATGTACCAACCCTCGACAGTTAGTCCCACTCCCGGTCATGTTCTAAAAACAGAATGTTGTACTCTCATAGAGGAGAGTGTTTTTATAGGTAGGGAGAGTATATCTATGTTGCGGTATCTGTGACGTCCTATTAGTCGTCTGTGTTGTATCGTGAGGGTGGAGGGAACAGTTTATAATGCCGTCCCCCATCTCCGACCAGTAGACTAAATATGTTTTCGGACAAGGCATAGAGACCCGTTTTCAACAGAGATTGGGATACAATGTGCTAGCAGAGAACAGCGGGGAGGGCCCCTGTGTGTGTGTGTGTGTGTGTGTGTGTGTGTGTGTGTGTGTGTGTGTGTGTGTGTGTTTGTTTGTGCAAAATGAAAATGTATATTATACCAGAAGGTACATTGTTTGTCATTCTTAATTTTTGCAGACATTGAGGCAGGCGAGGGACATTGTGGCTGAGACTAACAATAGTGACACATTTGGCAGAGTCTAAACTGTTGGCGGATACTTTTGCGACTAGAATTCTTTTAGAAGAGCTAGTTGTCTAGCCCAGGCGTCACTCAGTATGTTTGTATATCGACATTTGTCAAATTTAGCACTTCAGTCTTTCCGAGAAACGGAGGCCAGTGACAGGGGAAGCAATCCAGCGTTATTCTTCTGGCAGCAGTGAGAAAATCCATTCAGGGTTACCCCCTTTGTTTTTGTCACCATGTTTGACATTGTTTCGGCCAGGAGTTATTGAAAGCTTTTTTCTACTCATTGGTGACGGCTGAAGAGGTGTACCCAGTATTCTTCCGGCAGTATCATTGGAAGCTAGTCTGCAACAGTATGACTTGGATTATACTTTCCTTATGAGCGGTCATCATAATCTGAACGAGGTCTGAATCAGCTACCTTCCCCGGTTTGGTTAAATGTCGTACTCAGACACTTTAGATTTCGTCTTTGTCAGCGATGAAGCATGCAAGTCTAACAATCTGCGGGGGGCCGCCTAAATAGGTTCAACTAGCTATGACCCAGGCTTATGGAGAGTCCGAGCCTCACCAAGTCCGAGCTTCACCATTTCCTGACTTATGGATGATGGTGACCAATGGGTGAAATCCCTGTTCAATGCAGACCTATTTTCCTCTCAAGACCTAAGCTGATCGAGTAGTCCAGAATTCAAGTCACAACATCATCATTTTTCTCTAAAGTCCAGTAGGAACATTTGTGGACAGTTACATTGGTCGGTTAATTGAATTCCAACATCAAAAGGGACTACACTAGTCATTGAGTCCATTTCCACGTCAACTATTTTCTACAGCCAGAGAGCCTTTTTACAGTACCACCTTATGGAGCCTGGTCAATTTGGTTCTACCATCCAATTGATGATATCAACGTCACTGATTTCATGTCCCCAATCCAAATGTTCAGCATCTAGAGAACCTTGCTTTTTTTCAGTAACACACTTTTGAGTTTAGGTCAGTTGAGGATGGAATAAATCCATCTATTTCAGCGGTAGAGTACGTGGTGGAGTTAAAATAGAACTTTAGAAGGTCGTCATATGTCTTCTTCTTTTGGAGAATAAAGACGGGTGTAGAGAGGCCCAGTGTGGAGTGAATCTACATTCTCCTGATTTAAAAGATTGGTGTCTTCAAGAACTTAGTTACAACAATGATACAATCAACAGTCAGATCCCTGGTCTATGATCTGTTTGGTTTTTCCAGGTGATAGACATCATGTAGTGGTTTGTGTGTCTAATAGTTGATTAGACGGCACATAGTTAAAACAGTCATCCCGAGAAGGTCATTTGGGAAGACATGGCAATCAAGAGCGAGAGGAGTAACAGAGGAGAAGAGGAGGAGGAGAGTTTTTAGAGTAGACGTTAATGCATTACTTGATAATGTATTTGTTTTGTTATGATGTTGTTATAGATTGTAGTGGAGACATAGTCTCGTAATTCCATGTTAGAGATTCTGTTAATAAAGAATATATATATATATATATATATGTTCTTCAGGAGAGCTTTCATTGTCTAGTGACCAGAGTTACACTGTTTGTTATCGTAGATAAATGTGTTACTGTCACAAACCTATTTATATGCAGAGACTCCAGTGGGGAGTTCAGCCAACACACAGTCTAATAATGTCTGGTATTCAAGGACACTAGCATGCTAGAGATCTGTGGTTATTTGAGCTATTCTCTGCTAATTCTCCAGGAGGGTAGTTTCTCTTGTATAATGGGTGGAGTCTATCCGGCCCTTATCTTATTCTTACATCAATAGAGCCAATAACTACTCTATATGCCTGGAGACTTTTAAGAAAGAAACTGTCTTGATCAACTGCCTTATAAGGTGAATCCGAGGACCTTTATTACCCTAGACAACCATTTCATCTGGTATTCACATTTACTACCCCACAGAGACGTAGAATGGAAAGAATGAGATTGGGGGGGATCAGCAGGGGTTATGGAAGAATCTCAAAACTGAGAGGGAAGACCAGGATAACTTTTAATCAGATAGCGGTGGGAACGATTAGTAGTATGACTCTTCGCTGGCTGTTGAGCGACGGACTGAGCATGTATGGGAATGTCCTGAGTGCAGTGATGTCGGTTCTTAACTCAACTCAACTCAACTCAATGAGACGTAGAGCAGACGGTACAATTCAAAGATCGGTGTACAGTAAAGAAACATGGACTAGCCATTACTTACATTTTCAGAGCTTCACACCTGTCCATTACAAACGGGGCTTAGTGCGGACACTGTTTGACCGTTCTAGGATGATATGCACTCAGGACACACTGACAGAGGAATATGAAACACTGAAGAATGTCTTAAACCTGAATGGGTACTCCACATGATTTATTAAGCTCCACAGTCAACAGCCTAATCCAAAACCAGACGAAACTACAGCCCGTAAACTCAAGGTATTCATCCAGCTAACCTTTCGAGGGGATGGGGTAATGCAACGTCTACACGACCAGCTCATTGCAGCAGTCGGCCGAACATTCTGTGCTGCAACTCCAGTAATTGGGACCACACCGATTCCCAACCCAGCAGTAAAAGGAACCTGTTCCTCTGCACGCCTAAAACAATTGCATTCATCAATTCACATTAGGTGCCAGTCTACCTACATTGGCAGAACAAAGCAGCAGTGGAACAAAATAGTTGCTGAACATAAACCCCAATGAATTGACAAGATACTACACACAGGCGATGGGAGCCTAGTGAAGCTGACACACCGGAAGCTTCTCGCTACATCAATTGCTAGGCATGTGTTGGAAAGCGGCCATGTGATTGATTGAGACAGTGCCTTTCGCATGTTGTTTTAACACACAAAATTAAAAAAACAGTTTGTTACAGTTTGCAGAAGCCATATTGATTAATCTACAGACGCAAGTTTTGTGCAAACAAAAACACATGTTAGTCAGTTTAAAATTACCATGGTAGGCAATTGACATTACTGTGCGGACGTGTGTATATTTCAGCTTGAAGGATTTATCTAGTTATTTTACTTTATGCTGTGTGAATTCTGCAGAGTTCTACTAGTTAAATTAAGCGATAGACCTTTTAACATAAACGTAATTCAAATATATGCCCCAAAGGGAGAATCCACTGAAGATAGTATAGAGGAATTTTATAAAGACAAAGTGTCTGCTTTAAAGAAATGTAAACATTCAGAAATAAACATCATAATAGGTGACTTCTATGCAAAAGTGGGTATTCAAGGCGATGGATACACCGTAGGAAACCATGGTTTGGGAGAGTGAAACGAAAGAGGATACAGACTTATAGAATGGGCCAAAGAGCAGGAAATGATTGCAGGAAACACCTGGTTTAAACAACACCCTAGAAGATTATGGATATGGAGGAGTCCTGGCAGCAGGATTAGAAACCAGATTGATTACATTCTGATTAGCAGAGGCTTTCGAAATGCGTTAAAAATTGCAAAAACAGTTCCCCGTGCTGATTGTTATAGTGATCACAGATTACTTACAGGTACATTGAGGGTAAAGTTTAAGAAAGTCAAATATATAACAGGAAACTCTAAATATGATCTGTGTACATACATTGAGAAATGACAAGGAAATATAAAACAAATTCGACATAGAAGTACAGAACAGATTTTATATATTGTCTGATCTAGAGATCTTATTTCAAGTAGTGGATGATCAATGGGAAATGTTGAAGAATTCAATCAGTTTGGCTGCAGAAACAACTATTCCAAAACTGAAGAACGTGGCTCGTAAGAAATGTATGACTGAAGATATTTTACAACTAATGAAGTCAAGAAGACTACAAACATAATCCTGCCAAATATGAAGAAATTCACAGACAAGTCAGAATATTATGTAAGGAGGCAACAGAAGAATGGCTTGAGAAAAATTGCATAGATATTGAAAAACAACACAGCCGTCTAAATACCAAATCAATGCACACAAGAATCCAGGAACTTACTAATAAAAGAACAAGAACATCAGCAGGCTGTCACAAAAAACAATCGATTGCAAAATCATAATATAAAAAGATCAGAGTCTACATGTATAGTCAGATTATGTGCAAACCTTTATGATGATAACAGAGATGAACAGTCTGATATTCGAATTAATAATGAAGGACTGCTAATGTTAAAGATGGAGGTTTGGAATGTTTTTAAACATATGAAAGCTGCCAGGACCCCCCGGTTCAGATAACATCACAACAAAAATGATTAATGCGTTAGAAGAATATGGAATAGATCAAGTCACCAGACAGCTGAACACAATATATGATACCGGAGATATACCTCATGAATTATGTAATTCTGAATTTATGCAATCCTAAAGAAATCAGGATCCTTGGAGTGTGATCAACATCGAACAATTAGTATATAGTACAACCAAGATTTTACAACAAATTATCATGCAAAGAGTGAAGAAGAAAATACAACCTGAAATTGTAGAAGAACAATGTGGGTTTGTAGAAGGAACGGGTACAGTAAATGCTATGTATATGCTGTGATATGTTATTGAACGTTCTATAGAAGTAAACAAAGATATACATATTTGCTTTATTGACTACACAAAGGCTGACGATAGAGTAAGACATGTCAACATGATAGTGATGTTTGCAGATCTACAAATTGATGGGAAAGACATTAGAATCATGAAAAAGATACATTGGAAACAACAAGCTGCCATGAGGATAGGTAATGAACTGGGACAATATCAGCCTATACGGAGAGGTGTGAGACAGTGATGTTTTTGTTGTTTCCAGATGTTTTTCCTATACAGAGAAAAATATTTTCAGAAATGTAAAAGATATAAATGGAATCATTGTCGGAGTACGAAACATCAATAACATTAGATATGCAGATAATACAGTATTGATAGCAGTCAACGAGCAGGTTCTGCAATAATTAGTAGATGCGGTTGTTGCACACAGTGAAATACTAGGATTATAATTAAATTGTAATAAGACTCAGATTATAGCCGTCACTAGGAAGAAAGAAATACCACAATGTAATATACAAGTAATATTATAGTAATTAATAATATACCAGGAATATTCTTCAACAAATGAATCGGTACAGTTATCTCGGTAAGTTATAACGTCTGATGGGAGTTGCCTTGAAGAAATTAGAAAAAGAATCGCCATCGCGAAAGTAACCTTTAGCAAGATGAAAAACGTACTGACCAATAAAAAGATGGCAATTGACGCGAGGAAAAGTGTGTTGAGGTGCTACATAGAGCCTGTACTTTTGTATGATTGTGAAACTTGAACAATGAGCAGTCCAAGCTGAAAAACATCTGATGGCTGTGGAAATGTGGTTTCTGAGGAAAATGCAAAGAATACCATGGACAGACAGAAAAAACAATGACCAATTACTACAAGAAACAAATGAAAATCGTAAATTTATTAGAGAAATTAGACGTAGACGGTCAAACTGTTATGGGCATGTTATGAGAAGAAATGAATTGGAGAACTTGGTGGTAACTGGCAAGATCGAAGGGAACAGACCAAGGGAAGACCGGGAAGTAAATACCTGGGTGGCTTGGCAACATGCATGTCGAGACAGGAACACTGAGGTGATCCACGACTCTTGTGATCGAGTGAAATGGTGAGACATGACAGCCCACGGTTTCTGGCATGGCAAATGATGGATGGGTTGTGTTTAGTGAAATATTGCATGGTTACTTCTTGTATTTAGTGAGTCGTTTATCCTTATCTCATGTGTTTGAGTTGAGTTACGTCAAGAAAACACATCACAGAACTCGGTACATTCCCATACGCTCCTTGTCCTTAATCTTCAACAAGCAGGGAAGAGTCCCAATACTGCTGATATAATCTGCACTGTTAAGTAAGCGTCTGGTCATTCCTCGGAGTCTTGGGTGTCATCGGATCCTATCCTCACCCACTGATGCAGTTTTTCTTCATGCCATGATGATTTCTATGTGTATGATGAGATGGTTATCATTAACTCTTGTGCTTGATGATATGTTTAATCATTAACTCTTATTTTTAAAAGACTAATTCTTGACTATGCCGATAGAAAGACTGCATTCTGATTGTCCAATTACCGTAGGAATAACAAATGCTACACATTGGAGCAGTATCAATGGCTATGCGTTTGAAGTATTTCAGCCAAATTATACTTCAATTATTCAACTTCATATCAGTTATAACTCTGCAGTATATGCACCTGACGAGATGCAGCAAAATATGCCAGGCAATAAACTAAGCAATTCATTTTTTGCGGCTTCTGTGTTTAAGTTCACTAAAGGAATACATTATTTTCAACTCTTCTTCCTGATGAAATGTGCATTCATTAATGTGTGTGTTTTGCGACATGTTTCATCATGCACTGTTGGTTATTATGACATGTTTCATCATTAATGTTTGTGTTTTGTGAGACATTTAATCAGATAACTATTGTTTTTATAAGATGTTTAATCATTAATGTGGGCATTTTGTGAGGTGTTTAATCTTTAACTCTTGTTTTTGATGAGATATTTATAATTACAAGGGGCGTTCAGAAACTAATGCGATTGTTTGCACCAATTTGCAACATACAAATCCAAATAATATGGCTGCCCTTAAGAGTTGAAATGGTACGTGTTAACAACTTGCGTTATCAGTAGCGAATTGTGATAGAATTTCTCGTTGCAGAGAAGGAAACAAAGAAGTTGTAAACATTCACAAGCGTCTATGTGATGTATGTATATGGAAGTTCTGTAGTCGACAGGAATACAGTCAGTCGCTGCCATGACCAAGTTTATGGCAGTTTCATGGCATTTGTGGACAAAGCGCGGCCTGTACGAGGAGACAGTGCAAAGTGACCCGCAACGAGCGTTGGTCACTACTAAAGTGTGGAAAGCGCTCGGGACGTTATGCGAAAGGACAAAACGTCAAGTTCAAATTAGTTGCGCTTGGACCAGTGTCGAGTTTAGACGAGGTTCCTGGCTACGTAGCACGGCAACACAATGTGCCGCTACATTATTATAGTATGTCCAGAAATGAATGCTGTCATTCAAGATCAATTACTTTGAAAACTGTCTGTTGCATCATTATGAAAATTTTCATGCCGTCTTATATTTACCCCCACCCAAGGAATATGTCTTTGATAGGTCAAAAAGCAACTTAAATCATGAAAAGCGGTGACATTTCTTTGATGTTTTGATGAAAAACTAGTGATTTCTCGCTAAAAAACTTGTTTTACAGTAATACCAATGCCCCCGCAGTTCGGATGACAAACACAATGCGTATCCAGATTCGTATGGGAGTGGGTGCATTGTCTGCTCTGCTGAGACGGAACATGATTGCCAAGTAGCAGGTGCTGCATAATGACGTAAGCAAAAGGGACCAAAGAATCCCAGAACAGAAGCGCTAATGTATCGAGGCGTATTACGTCGGAACACAAAGACGTCATGAAAGAAGGTGAACATTGGAGACAAAATTTGGGAGTTCTAAAAGGCGGCAACTTATGTGTCTCGGCTGGCTTAACATTGGCGGGATATCATGTTAGTGATTAAAGTATGTCTGGAAATGGAAGCGGTCATAGAAGTATTAACAAAGGCACAGGCGAACACAGTAACGGTAGGTCTGAAACGGCAGGAAGAACGTAGAAGATGGAAAGAAGGATGGGTAATGACAGTCAATATTCGATGGCCAGTAACATATGAGTAATTATATTATTATATACTAGGGATACTGGGCCCTCTGGCTATAACAGGACCAGTATCAGTAGATAATTATTTATTATTATTATTATTCTCATTATGTTTACAGTAGGCCTGCGCTGTGATAATAAACGGCGTTATAACGGACAACGTTCTTCAGTGTGGACTCCGTCATTATTTAGTTCGTTGGCTCTGAATATGCCAATTGCGTTTGAGCCGTAGTTATTTCTGAGTTGAAATGTTTAAGTTATGGATAACCCCTGGTTATCGTGTGGCAGGACGTGGGGTCTTGATATTTGAGGAGCTAACGACACAAAGCCAATCAGCCACCGAGAATATATATATTGACAACATTTCCCAAGTTATAACATTTACAGCAGTGTGTTTTCATCAGCGTCTACTGGCCGACGCTCATTCATTTCTGTTTTAGCGGCGCAAGGGATACGTCTGAACTTTATTTACGGATTTTACGTGCAATTATACATTGCACATCGGACGTTATATCAGACAGCGGTGCGGGACTATACTGAATGTTGTCAGGATCGTAATTCTTCTCTACGGAACCTTTAGCAGGACATATGTATATCAGGAGCTCTCACAACTTACATTCATCGACACATCGGAACATTATTTACTGATTTATACTACATATTTACACGATGCATTACGGACTTTACCTCAGGCAGCTACGCTTCACTCCACTGGAATGCTGGGACATTTAGACTTTGCACATCGGGACGTCGACCTGGACATATTGTTATTAGTCATCGCTACGATTTATTCACAACATTAGGACGCGGAACTGTTGCCAGGACATTTAACTTTTAACTTCTGGATTTTACAACGGACTGTTTACTACGGACAGCAGCATTCTTATCTCACGAATTTTACATTTCGCTATAGAAATTACAACGAAGAACGACATCAGTAAACTGCAGGCATCATTCATAAGTCGATGCCTACATCATCAGTTATTGTAGACAGCCATATCACCACCGTATTACTTCACAAAATGCCAGTATATTGTTTGATTGTTGTAATTATTGAGTTTTAGTTGGGTGTTTCCGTTACAAAATTTACTATCGTATCCATCGCCGATTTGTCTTCAGTATGATTATGCGGACGCGTTTCATTAGCACGTGTGTCGTGTGATTACAGTTGTATACGTTTAGTATTTATCAGTCATTATTGTTTCCTCTTTTATAGGTGAATAGATATGTATGTCTGCGTTACTAGTCGTTTATCTATCGCGTAACTGTGTACTTCTCTTGTGGCGTGTTATTCTTTATACCGATTATACATATTTTTTTTACCTATTTCTGGAGTTTACATATTGTAACAAGTTAGGACGTTGTTTATCTCTCGCCAGGCTTATTGTTTGCTCGTTGATTCTGCTTTACAACATTGTTGATTTTCGGTTAACATTTTGTTCAACGTTTTATACTTTTGATACAGTTATTGCTGTCTTCCCTACGCATTTGCATTCTGTCGATTGTGCTTTGCGCGTGTATATATTTATATTTTAGCTATACAAGTTACAGCAGCAGATTAAGTCAATATGTCGACAATGCAAGAATTTATGGATATGGGTGAGAAGTCTAGTTTGACCGGCTCAAAGCTCAGAGCGTGGGCGAAGCAGGAATTGAGTTTCAGGCCAAGCAGAGGGAGGAGAGAGCAGAAAGATTAGCAGCAGAGAAGGAAAGCAAGGAAAAGGAGCTTGCATTTCAGAAAGAATTAAAAGAAAAGGAATTAGCCTTGGAAAAAGAAAGAATTGCATTTGAGAGAGAAATCAAGGAAAGAGAGCTTGCATTTCAAAAGGAAAAACTAGCCGCCGAAGCTATTTTAAAAGACAAGGAAATTGAAGGCAATTTGAAAGTTAAGACTTTAGAGATGGATCGAGAAGCCGAGATCGAACGAGAGAGAATTCAAGCTAAGGCTGTGGATCCTATTAAACGTTACCAAGGTCTAATCAAGAACTTCACACAAGGCGATTCGGTATCCGCTTGGATTACTAATTTTGAAGTTCTCGTCAAGTTTTACAAGGTTCCAGAACAGGATTGGCCCATCTTGTTTCACCGTCACTTGGCGTTGGAGCCTTTAAAGGTAGTAGAATTGATTCCAGAGAACTTACGGACCAACTACACATACATTCGTGATAGAGTATTATCGCATTTCAGTCTTGACGCTGCTGGGTTGAGAACAAAGTTTAAGACCCAAACACCGAAAGCAAATCAGACGTTCTTAGACTACGTATCTGAAACTTCATCACTTTATGACAAGTGGTTGAAGGCAGAAAACGTATCTCATGATTATAATAAACTGCGTGACCTCATGTTGCGAGACAAACTACTATCATCAGTGCCAGATTCAATGTCTACATTCCTGGTAGAGAACAGATGTAAGTCCATACCAGAGATGGAAGCTAAAGGAGAGGCGTTTTATAACGCCCATCGCGACATATTTGCTGATGCTTCGCAACCAGAACTCGTGATAGGTGCTAGTGCAAGAGTTCAGAATCGAAAGAAATCACGGGAGAGGTTACAGATTCTCACAGCATAGGAACAGAGGGGCCATATCATAATACATACAGAGATTCAGACGGGCAGAAAAAGGGTCGTTTTACACAGTGCCCACATTGCAAACTTACCCACGGTTCGTTAGAAATGTGTGACCGAAACCCTGGATACGAAACTTATCTTAAAAACGTCACTTTTAAAAAGAGAAGTCAGTACGATGCGTATAAAAAGAGTATCAAATGTTACGCATGTTGGGCATACGGGCACACCTCACGTTTTTGTACGATGAGAAAGACGTGGAAAGAGGCGAACTCTACATACGTGTACACGAGTAGTGACTCAGAAGACTTAGAGGACACACATGCGGCTATCATAGAGATATGCACCGATGACGGACTAGGTAAGACAGATAAAGATTCTCAGGATGATTAGTGTCATGTGACCATTCAAGAGGCCAATGCAGTCAATATCCAGAATGGCACATTAAAAGTCCACCAAGCATGGTTGAACGGTACACCAACCACGTGCGTGAGAGACACAGGCGCCTCAATTATTGGGGTTGACCAAAAGCTTGTGAGGGCACAAGATTACATAGGAAAAACTGTTGCCTGTAGAATATTTGGCGGCACATTAGAAAGATACAAAATTGCTTCAGTTACCATACAGTCTCCTTATTTCGAAGGCACAGTGAATGCGGCAGTGTTACCTAACCCTTGTACCGGTGTACTCATTGGGAATATACCCAACGTGAAAGATTGCATTCACGAAGAAGCCATTGACTGGGAAATCGTCCACAATCCAGCAAATGCTCTCACGAGAGCTCAAGTGCGTCGACAAGAAGAAGAAAATAATAAACACTCTTCATCTTCTCAGACTGATAGTGACAATACTAAGAACACTATCGCACTGACGACGGACATAGCCTCAGAACAGAGACAAGATCCTACGTTAAGAATTTGTTTTAAGAATATGCATAAACCTGCCAAACAGTCAAAGCATGGTAATTGGCAATTTATTTTAGACAACAATATTCTAATCAGGCGTTACAGCAAAGGGACAACACTCTTGTTACAAAGGGTGCTTCCTAATAAATATCGTATTGAGGCACTGAAGCTTGCGCATGATCTTCTTAGAAGACTCTAGAATTCCTATCTCTTATCACATGTCATGTTGTTTGTTTGCGTGCATACATGTAGTACACTGGCCGATCGATTATTGCATTAGTGCACACCCAAATAGAATCTCAATACATACACAACATACATTCAAATATAGATTAGATAGAAAGTGTAATTTCAGATATATACATTTTGTGTTTGATTTGATTCATTGCCAGAGAGAATATAGAAATTATTCGTCATGCTGAGGCCGTATAATGATCCACAGACATATGAGGATATCGGTACCTTTGTGTCTCCTCAACCCGAGGACTGTTCAGAGACTTGTGAACACTGTGCGTGAACTTTGAAATTTCTTCAGGAAATTCGTGCGGATTTTGGTGACACTAGATTTATAATTATTAGTTACTTAACTTATAGCCATCGTTAATTTAATCATACGCACTTTTACCCATCCATTTCCCACATCAGAAAGTGAATCCACAGTGATCATATACATTTGAATTATTGCCATTAGTTGAATTCATTTTGTTGTTGTTGTCATTGGTTTAATTCACAATTTTCTTCATTAAGCGAAATCACGTTAGTTAACATTCGTTGATTTCGCATGTTTCATCATCAGCCGGATCCACATTTTTTTTTTGGGTTCAATTTCACTTTTTGCATCGTTCACATGCCACGTCATTAATCAGATGCGTGTGTCACATTAGAATTGTTTTTCACATCTCGATGTTCAATCAGATCCACATTTCACATCATCAAGTATATTCACACGTCACATCATCAAGTTAATCTATACTCATATTCTCACGTTGTGTCATTTCGAAAATTTATACGTTACGTCCAGTTCACTCATAGAGTCAAATCATATCATTTGCATTTTTGCTTTATTAGTGTTGAAAGGTTAATATAATATAAATACGGTTAAGTTACATATTCATAGGTAGAATGTTGGTTAATGTTATAGATTGAACACGTACACGATATAGTTCAGACGAAAATCAGTACAGACTATACATTAAGATATATCGGGTTGATTAGCACGACAAAGATAGAATGGCATATTATGCAATTTCATATCTATTTCAGGTTTAATTGAGGTTGTTATAATTAAGTAATTACTGGTTCATAGATGTTTATAGTTATTAGGATTATGATGATTATGATTGGCCTAATTCGCAGTCTTGATTACGACATTGATGACGTCACATATGCAATTTCTTACTGCACGAAGCAATTATAGCCAGAGCAACATTGATATTCAACACGACCGTCACTTAGGCTACTGATACGATCTAGTTTAACGTCAACAGCTACTACGGCAGAAAGCCTCACCTATCTACTTAACAGGACTAATGACATAGCAGGTGGAAATTGAGGATATAATTACAAGAAAACTACTATCGACGGATTGGTACCTGTTAATCACACATGTCCCCTCACTCGGGTTTTATAGCTTTGGGTGTGGACGCTTGTCGATTTCGACAAATGAGGGACTACTGGGTTTTAGGTAGTTAGCACAGCCCTCCCATAGGCAGTGTTACATGACGTCTACCGTGGGGTGTAGATAGGAGTGCATGCCCGTCGTATTATAAGAATTTTTTAAATTAGATTTTGTGGATGATTGATAGGAGACCATACCATCGTTTTAGAATTATGTCTGCACTGCTACTTGTCAGGTTCGAAGAATTAACGGCGATTAAAAATGATAGCATCATTTTCAATGGGTAGAGGGCATACTGCCAAGTAGCAGGTGCTGCATAATGACGTAAGCAAAAGGGACCAAAGAATCCCAGAACAGAAGCGCTAGTGTATCGAGGCGTATTACGTCGGAACACAAAGACGTCATGAAAGAAGGTGAACAATGGAGACAAAAACTTGGGAGTTCTAAAAGGCGGCAACTTATGTGTCTCGGCTGGCTTAACATTGGCGGGATATCACGTTAGTGATTAAAGTATGACTGGAAATGGAAAAGATGATCAAGGAGGACAACGGTCATAGAAGTATTAACAAAGGCACAGGCGAGCACAGTAACGGTAGGTCTGAAACGGCAGGAAGAACGTAGAAGATGGAAAGAAGGACGGGTAATGACAGTCAATATTCGATGGCCAGTAACATATGAGTAATTATATTATTATATACTAGGGATAGACCGGTCCCTGTGGCTAAGGGCTTGCGAACGCGGTTTGTGAGCCCGTATACCCGGGTTCGAAACACGGCGATGCTGGTTTTTTTCGAAAAAAGGTATAGGGGCCGGTCGTTCAGAAAGCAATGGCAAACTACTGAACGTAACACTTGCCTAGTACATCAACAGCAGCTGAACATGCTGATGTTGACTGCAACGTCCCGTAGGATACGCAAAACAATTTTTTTTTTTTAAATACTAGGGATACTGTGCCCCCTGGCTATAACAGGACCAGTATCAGTAGATAATTATTTATTATTGTTATTATTCTCATTATGTTTACAGTAGGCCTGCGCTGTGATAATAAACGGCGTTATAACGGACAACGTTCTTCAGTGTGGACGCCGTCATTATTTAGTTCGTTGGCTCTGAATCTGCCAATTGCGTTTGAGCCGTAGTTATTTCTGAGTTGAAATGTTTAAGTTATGTTGAACCCCTGGATATCGCATGGCAATGATTACATGTTTTGCACGACAAATATAGCTGTGTCTCTGTAGTGGGCTTCCTTCTTAACGGTCAAAATGTTGGTCCTCTTTTCATTGAAGTTTATAGAATGATTCGTATGTTCGTGTATTGTCCCCTCACTTGACAACGTGTTTCTTCTCACGTTTCTTGTTATGCCACAATATGTCAGTTCTCACCGCAATATTACTCTTCGGTTGGTATTCGATGCGTCTAGAGCTTTTTGTTTTTTCAATGTGAAGTTGTTTGTCACCGTTGAGGGCTCATGGAATTGAAATTCATCACTGTGGAATACAAACTGTTGCCATTAACAAGTTATATTGTTTATGCCGATGCTGTAATGTTTAGGGCCTGCAATTCTTCTGAATATTTATGGCAAAATATCCCAGTTGGTGTGCACGTGGATTAAGGTCTGCGATCTGCTCAGACCTTAATCTGTGTCGGACGATTCCAGTAGGTTGATGACTGCTCTCGGTTGCATAAAATTCAATCCATCCTTTCTCCAATAATCCTCTTCCTCTTTCAACACATGGTCCTCACATTTTTCCAGTAACTTTTATCAATATTTAATAGCGCGGACTGGATTAGTATCTTGACGTCAGACAATTTGAATATAGTATTGTCAGCTGCCACCTCTCCTTTAATTTTATCCCACACAGGTTCTATAGGGTTAAAATGAAAATGGTACGGCGGAAGTCTCAAGCACCCATGACGATGCTCTTCTATCAACTTGTCGATTTGATATTTCTGGCTTTTTGGCTTCTGTTTTACAAGGGACAACAATTCTAGCTTGAAATACGTTTCTGGAAATGGTATGTTTTCCATTCGGAGCCATATCTTTATTGCTCCCTTTGTGCTCGATGCTGTAGCTATTTTGTCTTCTTGGGCAACAACATTGATATCAGGTATTGTCCATAATTGGACACGACGGTCTATCTAGGGATGGAAGCACAGTATTCTCGAGCCAATCTCTAAATACATTACCATTCATCTTATTATGATAATCCATATCGTCTGTATGCTTTGATACGAACACGAGCCTAGCATTCTGTTGTAAGCCATTATGCGTATTACCAGCATGGGCCATGACCAAAAGCTGTCCTATACTACTGGGCACATATCGCTTTATCTGTCCATCCACTGATTGCCATTTTATTATCACGTGTGTGGTGCACATTGATAAACATTTCATCCAAACACACTATGTCATCATTTTCTTTGCGCATTTCCCTTATTTCACGTAGGTATCTGCTTCTCATGGCTCCTAAATGCGGTTGCTCGCAAAGATTATTTCTACCGCCCTTGTACTTTCAAATAGTGAAGATAATGTCCTTGTAATTTTCCACAAAGTTGTTTTGGATAGCTCTATGTTATTGTTCTTTCTCAACCACACCCTAAGTTTTCTTACAGTCACTGTTTCTTTGGCATCCAGCATTTTTATAAAGCTGATAATCCTGGATATAAAATCCAAAATTTTCATAATTTTAGGAGTCTCCGTGGCAAAGTGGTCAAACCTTTTGACTCAGGCTCCAAAGGTTATGGGTTCGAATCCGGGCCGCATCCTTCGATTCACGAGTTAAATTTTTCAGAGACTTCTGTGGGTCGTCGCTAGAGCTGCGGAGTTCGTGCTTTGTGCGATGCTTTCCGTGCTGCGGAAAGAGACCGAACCAAATGGGATAGAACCCGGTGCAATGAAGTCGACCCTGTCGACTTTTAAGCGACTTTTAAAGCATTTTTATAATAGCTCGCTTTATGACAACTTTGTCAAAGCTGTCTACAATAACCTTTCTACCTACCGTTTGGTTATTGCGTGGTGGTTTAATTCCAGATTCTTGCACCCATCGACGAAATGATCGTTTACTCAAACCCAATGCATGCACTGTTCTTTTTTCGGAATTTGTAATAGTATAAAACAGTTTCCTCCGATCAGCTTCTTGACAAAAATATGTGTACAACTTCATAGCGATGCTTTGAAGTGTGTACACGATTTCGCATTCAATCCCATTGAAAAATATTCACACATTTCAATGTTAGCGATAAGTAGTAAGACTAAATATATATATATATATATAATATATATATATATATATATATATATATATATATATATATATATATATATATATATATATATATATATATATATATATATATATATATATATATAAATCAGGTTTCATGGAATAACCCACATTTTGAGACACCTCTGAACAGTCCGAGTTTAAACAACGCGGGGTTCTTGGCATAAGGCCAATCCCGTGACACACGTAGAATATTCAACATTGAACGCTGATTGTCTGGCTAGGGTGTAATACATTTACAATTATGAACTTCATCTCTGACCCGTAAATTATATACCGCATAAAAACAAACTTTGAAATCTGCTATAAAATCTCCAGAGCAAAACATTTTTTGTTGGGTGGACATAATGATAAGGTTATATGCTAAATCTCATCATTTTCCTTCAATTGGTTACTGAGATATGGAATTTTATATTGGGGCAGACAAAAGTAAACACACTATAGTTAGGTTTATAGTCGTTTTGTACTCTCTAAGTGTTGGTATGAGCGGTAAGCGTGTATAAATGACATTGTTTTATTAATGACAGTGCTGACAATACTTAGAGATAATAAACAAATGGAAACAGTGTTTGTGTGATGTTCATGAGAAAATGTTGAGTTCTGTTTCGAATAGCTGATTGGTCTCAAATGCACAGTGGAAGAGAGTAACCAGAGCCTAATATGATAGTAGAGGTGACGATGATGAGAAGACCGCGCCATCATCTTGAGACATCAAGGAAACGGTGTAGAAGTACGCCCGCACAGAGAAGATGTGCATGTCATAGAAAGGACGAGCTGTCCGCACATGAGTTGCTACGAACGCAGAGTCATCGAGATTGTAAACTCGACTATGAGGTATAAGACCCTAGGTATCAACCCAAGTACTGTTGATGCCTATATATCACCAAGTGCCAATTAAAAGCACGCATCAGCCATAGGCATAGTAATGATCAACATGTCGCCTATGGCAGTCGCAGGGTTTAGAGAATCAAAGAATCAGGAAATAGGCATACAGAGCTGCTTGATCGGCCGATTTCGTTGATGTCCTGCCACAACTTTCGTCGCAGAAATGTTCTGAGGGCATTTTGCTTACTGATACACAAATCATTACTCAACAATTGGCCTTACAGCTGCCAGTCACCAATGGTAGTGCAAATGCAGTTATACAAACTCTTGCATTTTCTAAGGTTTGCGCAAGATGGGTTCCTCGAAGTCTCACAAATGACCACCGTTGCAAAGAAAAGCAATTTCTTCTGAACTGTTGTATTGTTTCAATCCTTATGGGGATACATTTTTAGTTCATCATTATCATGTGCCATGCCGGTAAGCGTGGGCGGTCATGTTTTGCCATCTCACTCGATCACCAGTGTCGTGGATCAGCTCCGTGTTCTTGTCTCGACTATACAAAGTGGCCAAGCCATCCAGATATTTACTTCTCTGCCCTCCCCTTGTTCTCTTCCCCTCTATCTTGCCAGTTGTCGCCAAGTTCTCCAATTAATTTCTTCTCATAACGTGACCAAAAAATTGTAACTGTCTACATATTATTTTTCTAATCATTTTACGGTTTTCTTTTGTTTCTTATAGGACTTGGTCATTGTTTTTTTTTCTGTCTGCCCATGAATTTTCCTCAGAAACCACATTTACACAGCCATCAGATGTTTTTCAGCTTGACTGCTCATTGTCCACGCTTCACATCCATATAAAAGTACAGGTTCACTGTAGCATTCTTTTTCTCGTTGCAAATGACATCCTTTTATTGGTCCGTATGTTTTTCATCTTGCTAAAGGCTAATTTCGCCAAAGCGATTCTTGTTCTAATCTCTTCAAGGCATCTCCCATCAGATGTTATTACTTTTCCGAGATAAGTTTACAGATTCACTTGTTAAAGAATATTCCCATTTACTTGTATATTGCATTGTGGTATTTCCTTCTTCTTAGTGACAACCATAATCTGTGTCTTCTTTCAACTTAATTCGAACTCAAGTTGTTCACTGTGTGCAACAATCGCATGTAATAAATGTTGCAGATCCTGTTCATTGTCTGCAATCAATACTGTATCATCCGCATATCTAATGTTATTGATGTTATGCCCCCCAATGATGATTCCATTCATATCGTCTACATTTCTGAATATACTTTCACTGTACAGCCTAATGGACCCTAAAGACTAATTTTTGGCTAAGATCGTTAAAGGTAATGAAACCAGGGAAGATCACTTTGAACCTGAGACAAAAAGACAGTCAATGGAGTGGCATCATCCTCAATCACCACGAAGACATAAATTCGAGGCAACTCCTTCAGTTGGAAAGGTCATGATCATTGTCTTTAGGGATATTGAAGATGCGATTCGTGTGGATGTTATGCCAAGAGGAGAGACAACCAATTCGCAAGCGTTCGTTAAGACATAAAAAAAAAAAAATCAATCAACGTTTTCGCAGAGTTCGGCTGCACAAGAATCCAGCAGTCCTGCCTCTCCTCCACAACAATGCGCGTCCTTACACAAGTCTGGCAACACGGACAACAATCACTCTCTGATTTTCATCTATGTTGTACACTTAATATATGATTGATGTATATGACAGTAGGCGGTACTACCTACCTTCTGTTAGCGCCGGATGTTGGGCGGCGCTTACCAAACCCGACACCCCACATTGTACTAACGGCTTCCGGCGGAGGAGCGCAATTGGTAGAGAACAAGCCTTATCCTGGTGCGAGGAAATGAAACCTGAAGACAAAATGCCATGTCAGGGCAGACCAGGCCCAAAGCTTTGGTTGACAACTGGTCTAAGATCGAAGCTCCGGCAGGCGGACAGTTAGATAATTACTTTGCTGATCCGACAGCTTCTGCAGCTTGTCTTGTTCCAGATGTATTTCTTCTGGGGTGAACTAACTCCATCTCTGGTCTTAACCGGTCTCGGAATCAAAGCGAGAGGTAGTAGTTACAGGTTATAGATCCATGTCAATTGGCGTGGACAGGGGCGCCACGGGTTTCCTCTGACGGTAGGAGACACCTACATATGTCACTAATCAGATATCGCCCGCCTCAAGCTGGGCAGCCCCATGCCAGTTAGGTGCTTATCCGCCTCAGTCTGCCTGCTTCCATGGGTGCTTGAGGCTAGGACAAAATCTGCATCGCAGGCTGAGAAACCAATGCACAAGGCACTAAGACGAAACATAGAAAGCTCAAGCTACCGTTTGCAACCTGGAACTTAAGAACCGTATGTCCGGAATTTTCCACTGACCTGACAAATATTTACGATGTGAGAAAAACGGCTGTGATTGATGCCGAACTAAATCTTCTTAATACTGATATTGCTGGCATGCAGGAGACACGCCTTGACGAGGAAGGGTTACTCAGAAAAACACTATTACACCTATTTTTGGAAAAGAAGAGGGCAGGAAGTGAAAAGACAACATGGGGTGGGCTTTGCAGTGAAGAATTCACTACTGGGATTGATTAAAATTCCAGCAGGCGGAAATGAAAGATTATTATCCCTGCGCATGGCAATCACCTGTGGTCTTTCCACTATTATCACTGCATATGCACCGAAATTCACTTCCTCTGATGATGTGAAGGGTTAATTTTATGAGGAGTTAGACTTCTGTTTAAGTCCCCGCTAATCACTGGTATCATGAAGGCTAATAGACTACAATGGCTGGGGCATATAGAAAAAATGGAAGATAATAGGGAAACAAAACTCGCTTACACTCAGGAAATAAATGACCGTAGACCCCGAGGTAGACCAAGAAGACGGTGGAGAGATAATACATGTACAGACCTACAAGCACTTGGAATCAACGACTGGCAAGAGAAGGTCCACCAGAGAGACGAAAGGAGACGGATTGTATTTGCAGCAAAGAACCTCAATGGCTCGGAAAGCTGAAGAAGAAGAAGAAGAAGAAGTTAGACTGTGATCAAGGCAGTACCAAACTCTGACTGCATGTATATGCTCTGTGATTTTAAGGCTCGTGTGGACAGCGGTAGGGGTTTATGGCACTGTGGATCATAAGAGGCAGGTTTGGTTTGCAGCAAACAGCCTGATACTGCAGCCTTTTATTGATAAAAAGAAGTTATCTATCTTAAGAAACAAGTAAATACAAATGCGAAACACTCTAAGTGAGCTGAAGCAAGCAAAGGGTTTTTGTGCGAAAGGCTGGTGCAGTCGCCGCGGCCTTAAATCCTCAGGCTCAAGACCCCCCTCCCCCTGCCGTACACTACACGGTAATATAGGAAGGAGATGAAAGTTTTTTGACATAAGATGTTAAATCTTTAACGCACGAGGCATTAATAAAATACATAATTATATATTGTGAAATATGAAATCTGGCAAGACCCCAGGTTCAGGCAGCATCACAATAGAAATGATTAATGCTTTAGAAGAATACGGAATAGATAAAGTTACCAGACTCCTGAATACCATATATGATACTGGAGATATACCTCATGAATTATGTAATTCTGTAGTTATTGTAATCCCAAAGAAATCAGAAGCCTTGGAATGTGATCACCATCGAACAATTGGTATAATGAGTCACATCACGAAGATTTTGTTAGGAATTATCCTGCAAAGAGTTAGGAAGAAATTACAACCTAAAATAGGAGAGGAACAATGTGGGTTTGTAGAAGGCAAGGGTACAGTACATGCTGTGTACATATCCAACAAACTGAGGGTAGGCGGCACTGGCTCAAACGCAGTCACTTACTGCGGGACTTGCCTCGTCTTACAGCTGCGGAAACTGTGACAGGGATTGTCACTCTCGCATTGGACTATACAGTCGCCAGCGGTGCTGCCAGGCACCTCTCCCCAGCGGCACAACTCTATAGTCCTTCAGGACTGAAAGAGGCCTATTACTACTCAGAACAGTAATTGAACGTTCTACAGAAGTAAACAAAGATCTACACCTCTGCTTTATTAACTACTCAACGGTTTTCGATAAAGTGAGACATGTCGACATGGATGCTTGAAGATCTACAAATTGATGGAAAAGACCTTAGACTTGTAAAAAACATATATTGGAAACAATAAGCTGCCATAAGAATTGATAATGAAGTTGTTGTTTGTCCATCAAGAATGATGATGACCATTCATTTCATCCAGTGGGGTTGAAGGTGTGGAGCCGTGGGTTCTAAGATGGCTGATAAGGCCTATTTTGGCTCGAAATGTTCTTTGACAATGTGGACAAAGAATGCTTGACGTCTCTGGAGGAGGATTTCCTGCAGTGGTTTTTCTGTCCTGCCTTTTCTTCACAGCTCTTGCAGTCCTGGTTGCCTCACATATAACTGCACCTTTGCGCAATGATGCACGCCACGAATTTCGGTCTCTGGCTGCAGCCTCCCAGGTGTCATGATGAATTCCAAAAGCATTCAGTGAAATTTTCAGAGTGTCTTTAAAACGTTTCCTCTGGCCACCTTGGGAGCGTTTACCACAACGCAGTTCGCTGTAAAAAATTCGTTTAGGGAGCCTGTGATCTGGCATGCGAGTCAAGTGACCAGCCCAGCGAATCTGATTCTTCATCAGTAGAGTGTGGATACTGGGTATGGATGCTCTTTCTAGGACTTCAGTGTCTGGAATCTTGTCTTGCCATTTAATCTTCAGTAGCTTCCTTAGGCAGACTGTGTGGAAGTGGTTTAATTTCCTAGCGTGTCGCTGATAAACAGTTCAGGTTTCACAAGCATATAGCAGTGTGGATAATACAACTGCTTTGTAGACTTTTAGCTTTGTTTGCAGGCTTATTCCAGTTCTGTCCCATACATTCTTGTACAGTCTGCCAAAGGCTGCACTGGCCTTGGAGATTCTTGCATTCACTTCGTCATCGATTGTGGCAGCTTGTGACACGGTGCTGCCAAGATAGGTAAATTTGTCCACAACACTTAGTCTATGATCATTCACTTTGATATTCGGCACAGTGTGATTATTCCCTGGAGCTGGCTGGTACATAACTACAGTCTTCTCCAAGTTGATATTGAGCCCAAAGTTGGCACAGGCATGTGAGAAAGCTGAAACATTATGTTGCATGTCCGCCTCTGAGTTGGCGTATAGAGCGCAATCATCAGCAAACAGGAGCTCTCTGACGGTGCCACTGTTAATTTTGGTTTTAGCTTTCAGCCTTCTGAGATTGAATAACTTTCCATCCATACGGTAGTTGATGTCTATTCCAATGTCGTCATTCTCGAAGGCATTCATCAACATGGCTGAAAACATGAGGCTGAACAGTGTTGGTGCCAGGACACATCCTTGCTTCACTCCATTGGTGACAGGAAAGGGTTCAGACAGCTCACCATTTTCCTGTACTCTTGCCTGCATGCCGTCATGAAATAGCCGCACTATTTGGACAAACTTTCGTGGACAGCCATATTTTGCCATAATCTTCCACAGTCCTTCTCTGCTGACTGTATCAAAAGCCTTGGTAAGGTCAATGAAAGTGGAGAACATTTCGCAGTTCTGTTCCTGACATTTCTCTTGCAGCTGCCTTTGCAGCGAAAATCATGTCAACAGTTCCACGTTCTTTTCTGAAGCCACATTGACTCTCAGGAAGAAGACCTTGATCGAGATGGGCTGTGAGGCGATTGAGAAGAATTCTGGCGAGTATCTTCCCTGCAATTGAAAGCAAGGAGATGCCTCGGTGGTTGTCACAGGATTGGCGGTTTCCTTTACGTTTGTAAAGGTGGACTATTGACGCGTCCTTAAAATCTTGTGGCATGGTCTCGTTCATCCATATGTTTGTGAAGACTCGGTGAAGCTGCTCTGTTAGGACCGGCCCACCTGCCTTGTATATCTCTGCTGGGATGGAGTCAGGACCAGGTGCCTTGCCGCTGGAGAGTTGCTGGATGGCTTTGTTTATTTCCACTATGGTTGGCAGGTCATCAAGAGTCTCATTGGTGGGAACTTGAGGAAGGCAATTGATGGTTTCATCATCGAAGAAGGAAGTTGCATTTAAGATTTTGCTGAAATGCTCTGCCCAGCGTTGGAGGATTTCTTTCTTATCGGTGACCAATGTTCCCCCGTCTGCACTGAGGAGGGGAACTATGCCTGGTGATGAAGGACCATAGACCGCTTTCAGTGAGTCGTAGAAGTTTTTCATATCGTGTCTGTCAGCAAAGCCCTGAATTTCATCAGCTTTGCTGCTCAGCCAGGAGTCCCGCATGTGCCGAAGTTTCTGCTGCACTACTCTCTGAATGTTCTTGAAAGCATCTTTTTTTTATGTTGACTTTGGGTCATTCAAATGTGCCTTGAGGAGAAGATGTTTCTCGGCCAGCAATTGGTTGATGTCTTCGGAATTTTCATCAAACCAGTCTTTATGCTTTCGGGGGGCTGGACCCAGGATTTCCATAGCAGTGTTGTAAATCGTGTCCTTTAGGGCTCTCCATTCTGTTTCTGTATCCTGTTTTGCTTCAGCACTGGGCTTGAGGCGGTCTTCCAGCATATTTTCAAACGACTGCTGCATTTTCTTGCTGTTTAGGCGGGTGACATTTAGCTTTGTTTGCATTTTTGCCCCTTGAGGACGCCGTGGTGGCCTGATGTGGATGTTCATTTTCGAGACAATGAGACGATGGTCTGTCCAACATTCGGCACCACACATGGATTTTGTCACTAGAACGTCTTGTCTGTCACTCCTCCTGACGATTACATAGTCAATGAGGTGCCAGTGTTTCGAGCGAGGGTGCATCCACGATGTCCTATTTCTCATGGGGAGACGGAAAATTGTGTTCGTAATCAGGAGATCATGTTCGGCACATGTCTGAAGGAGGCGGAGTCCATTGGTGTTACAATTTCCGACTCCATGCTTTCCAATAATGCCACTCCAAGAGGTGGTGTCCGTGCCTACTCTGGCATTGAAATCCCCAAGGAGTATAAGTTTGTCTCCTTTGGGAACAGATGTTAATACATTGTGCAGGTCCTCATAGAACTTATTCTTGACATCATCTTCGTTGGTCATAGTTGGTGCGTAGACACTCACAATGGTTGCGTGCTTCCTTCCATTCAGCAGAGGCAACTTCATGGTCATGAGCCTGTCGTTTACAGCCATTGGAAATCCAGCTAATTTGCCGACCAGGGCCGACTTAATGGCAAATCCCACACCGGATTGGCGTCTTTCCTCGCTTTTCCTTCCACTCCAGAAAAATGTGTAGCCGGCACCAATTTCACAGATTTGGCCTTCTTCTGCAAGTCGTGTCTCGCTCAAGGCTGCAATGTCGATGTTGTACCTGCCCAGCTCTCTCCCAATCAGTGCTGTTCGTCTCTCTGGACCTGACGCTCCGTCTCTGTCAAGTAGGGTGCGTACATTCCAAGTTCCAATTGTTAAGGGAATATGGTTTACTCTTTTAGCTTTGCTTGTTTTATCTTTCTTTGTATGTCGACCGCAGTTTAGGGTACCCACCAACCGCGGCTAGCTGGTTAGGTAGTGATGAAGCAGACAATGTTTAGGGCACCTTTTCTAGCCCCTTCCTCATGCTATGGAGGTGAGCAGTGTGTTCCTATAGAGGGCTGCTCAGTCGCTCAGGGGACTGCCGAATCCCACTGCTGCTCCGGTCAGTAGAAGACGACCATATGGCCTGAGCCGCCTGTGTGCAGGTCTGCGACTACGGCTGCCAGCGTACCCACGCCTGCCGCTTTGCCGCTCGCCCATCGCCACAGGGCTTGAAGAATTGCGCAACTCTTCCTCACTTTAATCCAAGTCATCGCGCAAGTCATTCTTCATCCAACGATAATGAAGTAGGTCAATATCAGCCTATTAAGGGAGTTGTGAGACAGGGATGTGTAATATCTCCAGATCTCTTTTCCCTGCACAGTGAAGATATTTTCCGAAATATAGAAGATATGGAAGGAATCAACATTGGGGGACGATACATCAATAACATTAGATATGCAGATGATACAGTTTTGATTGCAGACAATGAACAGGACCTGCAAAGTTTAGTAGATACGATTGTTGCACACAGTGAACATCTAGGGTTAGAACTGAATTGTAAGAAGACACAGATTATTGTCGTCACTAGGAAGGAAGAAATACCACAATGTAAGATACAAGTAAATGGGCATATTCTTAAACAAATGTATCGGTACAGCTATCTCGGAACAGTCATAACATCTGATGGGAGATGCCTTGAAGAGATTAGAACAAGAATTGCCATGGCGAAGATAGCCTTTAGCAAGGTGAAAAACATTCAGACCAATAAAAAGATGGCAATTGAAACGATAAAAAGAGTGTTGAGGGGATACATAGAGCCTGCTCTTTTGTATGGATGTGAAACTTGGACAATGAGCAGTCAAGCTGAAAAACATCTGATGGCTGCAGAAATGTGGTTTCTGAGGAAAATGCAAAGAATACCATGGACAGACAGAAAAGCCAATGACCATGTACTACAGGAGACAAATGACAATCGTAAATTGATTAGAGAAATTAGACGTAGACAGTCAAAATTTTTTGGGCATGTTATGAGAAGAAGTGACTTGGAGAGCTTTGGGACAACTGGCAAGATCGAAGGGAGGAGACCAAAGGGAAGTCCAAGAAGTAAATACCTGGATGGCTTGGCCACATGGCATGGTCAAGACAGAAACACAGAGCTGATCCACGACTCTGATGATCGAGTGAGATCGCAAAACATGACCGCCACGCTTATCGGCATGGTACATGATGGATGGTATTGTGACAGATGTAAAAATTAATTCTTTTGACAGATAAAAACATTAATTCTTGTCTGCGATTAACTGTTTATTCTTAACTTTTGTATTTGATAAGAGATGTATACAATATATTAATGTGTGGGGACATTATTGAAACTAACTCACGTGTCGGATTAGTTTAGAACTTATAGGGGCCTGAGAGACTGAGAGGTTGAAATTTTTCCTTCTAGTTCAGAAGTTACAGGGTTCAATTCCCAAATCTGGGAAATGAACGATCGAACGAAAGAACGAACGGCCTTTATTTTTAAAGAGTCGACAACTGGGCACATTCTTACATTGTTCTTACATTCGGTCCTTCTTCCAATCACTCGTCTTCCGTTTATCAACTATCTATTGTGCATGATACATTCACATAGGAAATAAAAACATTTTCACATGAATGTTGTAAACATAATGCATAATACCTTGTTATGAGACAGGCAGGTAGGCAGACACACGTACACGCACACATGTATAAACACATACATACATACATACCTGCCTACATACATACATCAATTACACAAACCTTAATAGGTATGCACACACTCAGTAACACACAGATACGCGCTAGGGAGGTCACACATGACAATGTCTTCTTCAGAATAAACAAGTCGCTAAATTTCTCGGAAAGTAACATCATCATCATCAGGTGCCATGTAGGCATAGGCGTTCATGTCTCTCTACAAATCTCGGTCGTTGGTTTTCCAGATCAACTCTGCTGCTAACATCCCTCCATGCCACCGTCACAATATATCCAGCATCGTTTCTCTTGGTCGACCGCTGCCTCTCTTCCGCTCGAACTTTCCAGTCGTTACGATGTACTCCAATGCCTCGTTTCTCATAACATGATAAAAGACAGCTGTTTGCCTCTTTCTTATTGTTGTATATAATGTTCTAGTTTCATTAGCCTCTTTCATGCAATCGTCTTAAGTAACTCTGGCAGTCAAAGGATTTCGTTTGTTGCTTTCGCGTTCTTCCTTATTTGTTAATTTACATTCCAAGATTCACTGCCAAACAGCTAAGCAGGTTCTATATAGCACTTCAGCACTCTCTTTCTTACATCCAATGATAGTGACTTAATGCATAAGCTACTTTTCATCTTCCGAAATGCAGTTTTTGCTTGCCCTATTCTGTTCTTGATCTCTGTTGTACACTTTCCTTCTAATGTTATTAATGCCCCCCCCCCCCGTTTTTTGCGCTCATATCCTTTACAGGACATCGCTGTCAACATCAGCATCTTTCAGCTGGTTGTTGATTTCTTGGCAAGATTACGCCCAGTAGCTTGCCATTGCTTTCTGAGTGACCGGCTCACATACCCCATAAGTTACCGACGCGGAGAGAACCGCTACCTATTCGCTCAAACGTCACGTTTCTCACTATAGCATACCGTATTACAGAGAAAGTCGTGTAACACCTAGACCAGGGAGACGGGCTATAAATGCCCCTAGGTATTTACAATTATTCAGTTGGTTAAGAATTTTCTCTTCTATTTCCATTTCACATGTTTGGTGTCACCTTTTCGATGATATCACCATTGTTGCTGATTTTTGATATTCAAAGAGATTCCTTTTTTTTTTTGCTCTCTCTGTTACATCAATGTCCAACAACTTTTGTAGATCTTTTGCATTATCCGCCACCAATACTGTGTCATCTGTATAGCGTATATTGTTTATATTATAACCTCCGATTAGAATTCCCGGCTTCTCTTTGATCTCTCTCTCATTATTATTTCGCTATAGAGGGAGATAAGGTCCTGTGACAAAACACATCCCTGTCGTACTCATAGCTTTATTTGTTCATAATTGCCTCTGATATGATTCATGAAATCTTGAGAAGTTAATGTGGTGGTTTCCCCTTGACTTCCACATCCACATGAGGGTCTTTTAACTCTGCTTTTAAACAGGCAGTTTCGGTTATCAGGACAAGTGAGTGCCCTGCTCTGCCCAGCTGCAAAGCTTTCAACTTATCCCGGTGGATACTCTGTCCTCATGGATGCGTTTGCCACACCGTGGTGTGTTTCAAATCCTATACTACTGGGAGGTGCATTTGGGGTTTTCCCTTTTTAAAAGCATTGTCTATGATGGCCAAAAGTCTCCAGTACTTTTAGAGAATTAACATAACAATATTAAAACTTCTTCGTATAGCTTATGACGTATGGCGTTGGTGATCATGCCTGTCCACTGCGAGGATTGTCTCTCTTGGTAATCCCGTACATCTCCTCCTTTGCATCTTTCACTTTGTGATGACATACACCAACTTCCCCCTTCTCATGACATGCTCAATAAAAAGGAATTTTGCTACTTATAACAGACTCCCAGGCTGTGATACTCACATGCATTCCAATTCCAATTCCAATTTTCAAAACAAAAATTCAAAATTCGGTCTCGTTCAACCTGCCTCTTCAGCTGTGGTTATTGTTGAGGTCCTTGGCTTTTGTGGGTTTATTCACCCTAATTCTTGTCTTATGCTCTCTTACGAGTGAGTCCTTTCTAGGACTTGTTATGTAAGCGTTTGTGTCTGTGACGTCAGCTTGAGGAATGGTCGGCGGCTGTCCTTTGTTCCCGTCTCTGGCGGTTTCCTTTGTTAGTGAAGGTTCCTGGCTCGTTTGGCCTGACTGGTTGCAGTCTTTTATTTGTTTTTTGTTTGTTTGTTTTTTGCCTCCTGTTTGTGTATTTTCTGTAGGAGCTTTTCTAAGTTTCCATTTTCCTCCTTGCGTCTGTTTTCTTCTTCGAGTTTGAGCTTCTGTTGCCATCCGATTATTTCCTCTGCGGTCATCCACGGGATCGTCTCTCCGTCTTCTATATAGTACGTGTAGTCGGGTCCACCCTCGAAGTCAGCATACCTATTTGGGTATACTACCCGTCTCCTGAGTTTCTTGGGCTTCTTCTTTTCTCTTTCATCCCTGAGCCTTTTGAATTCCTGGTGCCTGCGTTCCTTCAATTTTATCGATTCTAGGCACTTCTCTAAGCTAGGCCCCGGGGTTTCTCCGTGCCGACGTCAGGGTGCTCATCTCGGTTTTCTTCGGATGTCTGGCGAGATACTGGTTTCCCCTTGTCGGCCTCGGGCGTTGCGGTTGGACTGCTGGCTATAGCTTGCGGTTCAGGCTCGGTGTCTTGGTTTTCACCCTGCGGTTTCTCTGTGGTTTCTTGTATGGCTTCTGTTGGTTTGTTTTGGAAAAGTTCCGTTTCAGCTTTTTGTAGTTCTCGCTCTGCTTTTATGGTTTGTAGGATTTCTTTGTTTTCCTTCTTTATCAGTGCCATCTGTTCCACCTCTTGTTTGATGTTTTGTTGGTTCTCCCTGATTTCCGCCAGTAGTTTTTCGTTGTCGCTGGTCAGAGTCGGCGTCAGCAGTGTCTTGTTCATGCATTTCATCTTGATACTCTTATAAAGACAGCCGTGGGCGTCTGTGGGCCGTGGGAGTCTGTGGGCCGTGGGAGTCTGTGGGCCGTGGGAGTCTGTGGGCCGTGGGAGTCTGTGGGCCGTGGGAGTCTGTGGGCCGTGGGAGTCTGTGGGCCATGGGAGTCTGTGGGCCGTGGGAGTCTGTGGGCCGTGGGAGTCTGTGGGCCGTGGGAGTCTGTGGGCCGTGGGAGTCTGTGGGCCGTGGGAGTCTGTGGGCCGTGGGAGTCTGAGGGCCGTGGGAGTCTGTGGGCCGTGGGAGTCTGTGGGCCGTGGCAGTCTGTGGGCCGTGGGAGTCTGTGGGCCGTGGGAGTCTGTGGGCCATGGGGACTGGGGTAAGGGTTGGTAACGATTCAGTGAAGATCCCACTTCCACGCATTTACCTGGGATCTTCACTGAACCGTCACCATCCCCTACCTCGGTCCTCATGACTCACAGACTCCCCCGCTGTCTATATAGGAGTATCAAGGTGAAATTCACGTTAGTATCACAGCCTGAGATTCTGAGATAGAGTAGCAACAATATTTTTTTCCACATTTTCTTGTTCACTTCATTGTTCTTATTATTTTATCAATTTATTCTTCTCATTCCGTTCTTATGCGTTAATGTAATCACTGGTGGGTTTTCTCCATGATTATATGTTGTGTTTTGTATAAGTATTTGTTTGCTGATGAAGAAATGTCGCCGCAACATCCCGTACTTTTAGTAATTCTGTTCTGTAAAGCTGCATTACTTTGTATTATTTTATATATTTTATAGTATATTGATATTGTTGTGGTATGCTGTTATTGTCCGTTGGTAGCCTAGTTACGTGGCCGAATAATTCATCACCTATTTCAATATCAACAGCAAAGATTTTACCTTGCCATTTGTTAGAACGGAAATATATGCAAACTGGCTGATATGTTTCTGATCAATATGAGCAACCTCCACCCCCCCCGCCCCACCTCACCCCTCGGTATGAGTTTCTCTGTCTCATCTGTAGGATTGAAGCGGCTGATGGAGAATCTGTGGTTTTGATTGAAGTATGCTTCTTGATTACACGCTACGTCCTTTTCTACACGCAATCTGTTCATTAGCTGTATGATTTTTGCAACGTTCTAAGTTTCACTTCAGAATATTTGAAATCATAGTTTGAAATGTGTTTTCGTCTGTCCTATTGCTCTTTCCGTCTGTTAATGTCACTGTATGTGTAACAGATAACGGGGGAGCTTGAGGGGAAGGTAGGCCAGACACAACCAAGAGAGAAGACACTGGGCAGTTTGACATCATAGCATGGAGGACCATCGATATCAGAAGTGATTGACAGTACACGAGATAGAGAGATGTGGACAGACATGATCACCAACACTTCAAGACATGGATTATAAGATGATTGTCAGCATACTAGACAGAGAGTCTGTGGACAGACATGATCACCCATGTTACAAGACATAGACTATAAAAAGATTGGCAGCACACTAGATAGAGAGCTGTGGACAGATATGATCACAAACCCTACCAGGCACAATATAAGAAGACGTGTAATGGATGACGGGTTGTCGTTTATAGATTGCGTTGCCAAACGCTGGAAGGGGTGACGTATCATTTATATTTTGATTTATTATACTATCTTTAAGTCTACTAAACTGTTGTGTACTTGTAAAAGTACTTACACCTTGATAATACATGTTGTGTTAGTCTGGTTAAGGTTAAGCATTGGTTCGTGTGTTTATGCGATATCCGCCCCGAGCATCAGATTTCCGCTCGAGGCTGCTTCCCTAGCCTTCCTTACCGTTAAGTTATTTGTATATCCTTTACATGGCGTTGCAGTCAACCCCAGCATTGCTTTTGCCGTTTGTGATTTCATGGCAGGTTTACGTTCATTAGTTTGTCATTGCTTTTTGAACGACCGACACTCATATAAGTTTATGAAAACCAGCGTAAGGCTGCCTGCTTCCAAATCGCTGCAGCTGTGTTTCGAACGCAGTATGTGAGATAGCGAATGGTGTTCGTAACACCTTTGCCAAAGCTCCGGTTAGCCTTCTTATAGATATATGTAAATGTCCTTACGTCAGCAGTCGCTTCAACAAGATAGTTATATTATTTGTCATGTGGCTGTAAACCTGGAATATCAAGATATTGAAGATAACATCATACTTGTGGAGCCACACGGAATCCCCCAGATAGATAGACCGGATAGAAGATAACTATACTTAGTACCAAGGAGGGAGTGACAGCTGGGAGGATGGTGAAACGAAAGAGGGAAATAATGCTTTTAGTTAAATGAAACAGTGCTGAATGTTAAAGCTCTGTGGTGATAAGCAACCCATCAAGAAAATGAGCCGGTTTTATATATTTTTCCGGTGTTTCTCACCATAAGAGCATTTTGAAGGGATAAATTAGACAGAGATAAATGAAGAAAAGAAGAGATAAATAAGAAAGGCAGGGAAAGTCAGTTCATAAAAACAAATAATGTCAAACGTGTAATAAAAGGCACACTTTCGTAGAATCCCAGCAACAGCAAAATAACAACAACAATAACAGTAACAATTTACACCCGACTTCCTAACAAGCACTCAATCACTGTATGGCGTATTAAACGCGTAAAGTTATTGCCTCGATTAGCGCCGTAACCTTATATTGATTTTGAACTGGTGGAAATAATGCCTATAAAAATAACACTGTCATTAATTTGTGTAGCATGGTCAAAGCAGAGACCCCCGGTACTGTTGGCTTAGTCACAAGCAGGCTGCAAGTCTTTGCTGCAGACTCATTCTTTTAATGCTCATCATCATAATCAGTACGTGTCCAGTCAGCTGGCGTAGGCGTTCATGTCTCTCCAGAGATCTCGTGGTTTGGTGTTCCGGATCAACTCTGTTGGTGATATTTCTATTTCTCCATGCCACCGTCTCAGTCGATCCAGCATCGTTTCTCTTGGTCTACCTCTGACTCATTTCCCATTGATCTTTCCAGTTGTCTCGATGTTCTACAATGCCTTTCTTCTCATCACACGACCACATAAAGCTATTTACCTCGTTCTTATTGTTGTATATAATGTTCTAGTTCTATTTTCCTCATTCAGACAGTCGTTGCGAGTTACTCTGGCAGTCCAATTAATTCGCAACATTCGTCTCAGGAACCACATCTCTGTTACTTCTAAGTTTTCCCTAATATTTTCATTTATGTTCGAAAATTCACTGCCATACAGCCAAACAAGTCCCATGTATTTGTTAATGCTAGGCGGCATATAATGCTTTCCTCTTTTACGCTTTGCGTTTAGAGTTTAAAAGAAATCCCACCATTTCATTATTTTGCAATATGCTATTTGCAGAACGTCTCTTATACATACCACCTCGAAAAGGCTTTCGATCGTTACCAAGAACTCCTGTCTCATGAAATTTCATGCCAGGGTTGTCTTAAAAGCCGTGTGTCCATCATTCATTGATAGGCTTCTTTCAATTATCCCACGAGGCAAGCCATTTGTTTTCCTGAACTCTGTAAACCAGTGTTTCCCAACCTTTTTTGTGCCATGCCCCACTTAAGCCTTTCTAAAATTCATATTGGCCCCCCTTCTCCCCTGCCCCACGCCCCCCCCCCCCTCAACATATACATTATTTTTAATATTCAAAAATTGAAATGTTCACTAAAGAAACTTGAATGATAGATTTTAGGAAGAAATCACTAGGTAATTATTGAGCAAACACAGTAAGTAAATTTTCAAAACATATAACGGAGAACTGAAATTCAAGTACAAAATAATTTTAATGAAAGATTTTTCTATATTATTTTAATTATTAGTAATTATTTATTATTTAAATTTAGTGAGATCCTTGCGCTTGATGCTTGCTGCAAAGAGATCTTATGTTAGGTTCCAATTTAGTTAACTTCAGTCTCAATTCTCACCGTTTTGTTATATTCAGCCGATTTCTTCCATTTTTGAATTGCCCCCCTTAACAGTCGAATTGCCCCCCTGTGGGGCGTGGGCCCCACGTTGGGAAACACTGCTGTAAACTGTGATGTGATCAGAATGTTTAGATTCCACTGTTTGATTCTACTTTTGAGTCCGGTTTCTTCGTTGTTCAGATCTTGTAGAATACTATCATATTGTTCAGATTTGATATAATTACTTCATTTTGTTCAGATATGATAGAATGCCATTATCCTGTTCACATCTGGTCGAATGTCATCACCTTGCTCAGATCTGGTAGAATGCCACCATCTTGTTCAGATCTGATAGAATGTTTTCATCTTGTTCGGGTCTGGTAGCATGCCTTCATCTTATTAAGATCTGACATAATACTTTCATCATGATCACATCTGGTATTTCACCATTATCATATTCAGATCTGGTAGAATGCCTTCATCTTGTTCAGATTTAGTAGAATTCCTTCATCTTGTTCATATCTGGTATGTGGCCATAATCTGATTCAGATCAGGTAGATTGCCTTCATCTTGTTCAGCTCTGGTGTATTGTCATTATTATGTTCAGATCTGGTAGAATGTCATAATCTTGCTCAGATCTGGTAAAATGTATCATCGTGTTCAGATATGAACAAATGGCATCATCTTGTTCAGAAACAATAGAACGCCAGCATCTTGTTCAGATCTGGTAGTATACCATCATCTTGTTCACAGATGGTAGAATGTCATCATCTTGTTCAGATCTGGGAGTCTGGTAGAATGCCATAATCTTGTTCAGATCTGGTAGAAAACCGTCATCCTGTTCAGATTAGGTAGAATGCCAACATATTGTTCAGATCTGGTAGAATGCCATAACATAAGTCAATATCAATAAGATTTAAGATTCAAACATTCATAATATTTTACGTCTTCAAAGTAAGGGGGAAAAAACATCAATTATGGAAAACCTATGAAATCCTAAGTAACATGACCCAAAGAAAGAAAGCGACGAACACTTCCGAATATATATCAATAGACAGTGAAATTCGTCACGTGTGCAGCGTTGCCAAAGAAGAGTGGTTGCAGAAAAAATGCAAAGACATAGAGGAACTAGAAATAAAACGCAACTCGAAAGAATTGCATGAAAATATAAAAAGATTTTCAAAGAAGAAAAGCAATGTAACAAGACATTGTTGTATCAGAGGAAAAATTGAGAAATTATAATTGATAATGCCGATATAATAAATAGATGTTCAGAATACACAGAAGATTTATTCTGGGACACAGGTCTATAAATCAACATTGTATAATACTCAAGATGGACCAAACATATTAAAGGCTGAAGTAGAGAAGGCTCTTATAAAGGTGAAAGAAGGAATTTCTGCAGGTCCTGAATAGATAACAACAGAGATGGTCTTTATTTAGGCTAGTGTGTAACTTGAAGTAGGGTATCTCCGTTGTTTTCTCCTTCACTGACGTCAAAGTTACGAGAAACTCAACTAACCATTGTCAGTTTTTTTTTTTTTTTTTTTTTTGGGGGGGGGGGGGGGGGGGGGGGGGGGGGGGTCAGGGAGAAGAACAGATAAACTGTATGTTCTGTAAAATCCACGGATATTCTTTCTTCGGAAGATTGACCAGTTCCATTTAGGAGTATTGTTTCTGTTAGCAAGGTAAGAATATAATCTATAACCCTAGGTGGTTATTCCGATCTAAAATTCGTTTCCCTGTTTAAGAACAAATAAAGGAAAGTGCTGTCATTTCATTTTAGCCCTGGTAGGTTAACCGTCAATTAGACGGGGGGGGGGGGGGGGGGGGTGGGGGGGGGGAAGGGGTGGGACAGAGAGGATGGCTAGAAGTCATGAACATTCAGTTTTATTCGTTTTCTTCGGCTTTTTCGGATCCAGAAGCTTGTAAGAAGTAGACAATCGTAAGAAATCACTTGAAATATAACTCTACGGGCGAATAGATATTGATTGACTCTTTTCTCGGGGAGTTTAGTGAAATTCATTCTCTCATCATTCTGTGGCGTGATGTAAGCAGGAGCTTTCTATCTACTCTATTTCCGTGGGTTACTTTGGTATCTATTGTCCTTACCGTTACGATTCTATGTAGGATTTCTATCGAAGGACAATGATTCTTTGTCTTGGAACATTCTCGAAATACTTCTTGTCAGGAGGAATGTGGTCTGGTTGTGGAAGATCGTCTGTTGATTTGTTCTTTTCAATATGAAGGAGGTCTTGAGTTGAATAATAGTGGATAATGAGGGATGAGGGGGAGGATGAACGTCTGGGTCTGGCTGAAAATACTCACATGGATCTCCTTTTGCCCATTGCAGGATTCATTTTTTTCTACAACTGGCATTTTCAAATTCAAATTAAATGATCAACACGAGATATATCAACGTGAACAGATTGCATGACTTGACAGAATCTTGAGAACATTACTACGAAGTTGCTGTGTTGAAGTCTGTGTCGTGTGGAAGTGAACCGTCGACCTTCGACTGTGTCCATCTGTATATCGACAGTAGTTCAAGGGAGTTTAGACTTACACAATGACTCTGGTTTCCCGTCACTGCAGATTTCTAACCCCCTACAACATTCATCATCAACATGTGGCATGCCGATCAGCGTTGGCGATCGCGTTTTGTAATCTCATGAGACAACTAGAGTCGTGAATCAGCTCTTGTTCTTGTCTCGACCATACCACGTGGCCCAGCCATCCATGTAGTTATTTTTCTGCTTTACCCTTGCTATTTTCCCCTTGATCTTGCCAGTTGTCGCCAAGTTGTCCAATTTATTTCTTCTCATAACGTGACCACACAATTGTGACTGTCTACGTCTAATTTCTCTAATCAGTGTACGATTTTCATTTGTTTCTTGTAGGACTTGGTCAATGGTTTTTCTGTCTGTCCATGGTATTCTTTGTATTTTCTTCAGAAACCACATTTTTGCTGCCATCAGATGTGTTTCAACCTACTTGCTCATTGTCCACGCTTCACATCCATACAAAAGTACAGGTTCTATGTAGCACCTCATCACTCTTTCTCTCGTTGCGAATGACATCTTTTTATTAGTCAGTATTTTTTCCATCTTGCAGAATGCTACCTTCGCCATGGTTATTCTTGTTCTAATCTGTTCACAACATCTCCGATCAGATACTTTGACTGTTCCGAGATAATTGTACTGATTCGCTTGTTCAAGAATATTCCCGTTTACATATATACTACATTGTGGTATTTCCTCCTTCCCAGTGTCGACCGTAGTCTGTGACTTCTTACAATTTAATTCACATTCTATCTGTTCAGTGTGTGCAAAAACCGCATCTACTACATGTTGCAGAACCTGCGTATTGTCTGCAGTCAATACTGCATCATCCATATATCTAATGATTTTGATGTTTTGTCCTCCAATGATGATTTGTAGAATATGTGGGTGGGTGAGTGTTGGTGGGTGGAGGATGTGTGTGTGGGTGGGGAGATGAGACAACGAGAGAGTTAGTGTGTGTGAAAGAAACAACAACAAAAAAAAAAAAGAAAAGAAAGAAAGAGAGATATAGAGAGTTGAGCGCATGTATGTCATGTGACGTGCTATTCCATGTTTTTTCTGTATACTCATCATTCATGTTATCATTTTTACTGCCACTTGATTTTCTACCATGTACTGACAAAATGTGTGCACTGCTTATTCCATCATGTTTATGTCAATTTTAGGAATCAACTTATTGAATCGCATCACTATTTTTATGTTACACAATGTATGTGAATAATTTGCTCTCCATTTTTTATATTTTGTGAGAATGCTCACGATAATCGTCAGTGTGTGTGTGTGTGTGTGTGTGTGTGTGTGTGTGTGTGTGTGTGTGTGTGTGTGTGTGTGTGTAAAGCGTGGGAGTTTGTTCACAATAGCTTCAGTGATTATGTGAGGCATCATGTATGTGTCTAGATGTGAGGATTGTGTTTGGGTTGGGGGATGGGTTTGTGGGTGGGGGATGTGTGTGGGTTGGGAGATGTGTGTGGGTGGGGGATTTGTGTGTGGGTTGTAGGTGGGTGGTGGGGAGGCGTGGGTGAGTGGGGAGTTGTGTGGGTGGGTGGGGAATATGTGTGTGATGAGGGATGTGTCAGGGTTGGGATTGTGTGGGTCGGTGGGGGCGTGTGTGTGTGTGGGTGATGGATGTGTGTATGAATGGATGTGTGGGTAGGGGTATGTGGATAGGTGTGTGGGGATGTGTGTAGGGGGTGTGTGAGTGATGTGTGTATGGGTTGGGGGATGGGTGTGGCTAATGTATATATGGAGAGGGAGGTGTGTATGGGGTGGGAGATGTGTGTGTGTGTGGGTGGGAGATGTGTGTGTGTGTGGGTAGGAGATGTGTGTGGGAGAATGGGAGAAGTGTGTGTGAGTGGAGGATGTGTGGGGTGTGTGTTCGGGGATATGTGTGTCTGGGTGGGTGGGTAGATGTGTTAGGGTGGAGGATGTGTGTGGTGGTGGATGTGTGAGTGGGTGGATTGGGGAGGTGTGTGGCTGGTGGGATGGATGTGTGTATGGATGGGGCATGTGTGGGTGGGGAATATGTCGGTGGGTGAGGGATTTGGAGGGGGATGTGTGTTTGGGTTGGTGTGTTTTTGTGGGTAGTGGTATGTGTGGGTGTTGGCGGGTGAGGGATGTGTGGGTGTTGGTAGGTGGGGGATGTGTGTGTGTGGGTGGGTGTGTTGGGGCGTGTGTAAGGGGAGTGGAGGATGTGTGTATGCGTGGGAGATGTGTGGTGGGGATGTGTGTGTGGGTGGTGATGTATGTGTGGTTGGTGGGGTGTGTGGATGGATGTGAAATGTGTGGGTGGGTGGGAAAATGTGTGTGTGTGGGGATGTGTGTGTGGATGGGAAGATGTGTGGGTATGGGTGGGTGATGTGTGAGTGGGTGAGGGATGTGTGTGTGTTGGTGCGGGATGTGTGTGGGAGGGGTATGTGTGTGTGGTTGGGGGTGTGTGATTGGGTGGTGGAGCATGTGTGTGTGGGCGAGTTTGTGTGGGTTGGGTATGTGTGAGTGGGGAGTTGTGTGTGGGTGGGGATGTTTGTGTGGGTGGGTGCGAGATGTCTGGGTTGGTGAGGGGATGTGTGAGTGGGTGAGGGATGTGTGGTGGTGGGGTGTGGTATGGATGGGTTATGTGTGAGTGGGTGAGGGATGTGTGTGTGGGTTGGTGCGGGATGTCTGTGTTGGAGGGGGGATGTGCCACATAACATGATAATATGCATTGTTTATGCTCACAACATTCATTTGACAATGTTTTTTTTTTCCTACGTGAATGTATCATGCACTGTTGATGAACGAAATATGAGTGATTGGAAGGACCGAATGTAAGACGGGCCTACGTGCCCAATTTGTAACCCTTTTAAAATAAAGTTCAATTCAGTTCAATTCCTTTCATTCTTCTACATTTTAAAACATATTTTCACTGCAGAGGGAAAACATATCTGGTGGAATTTCACACCCTTGTCTCACACCTCTCTTAAAAGGCTGATATTGACCTAAAAGCAGTCACATACAACATTCAACTCGATCCACCTCCTCATATCGACATTCACACCCAGACACCATCAATTTTAAATCATACAGAATCTTTGAAAGACCATTTCCAATAGGATTTTCACAGTTATTCTCAACCGTGTATAGTTAGTCTTTAATAAGATTTTACTATTATAATCTCGACATACGTTATTTGTTAATTCATTAAGCAAGTGGGAATTTGTGTCTCAATTGGTCTCTCATAAGTCTGACTCACATCCTGATGTATGTGTGTGTCTAAACTAATTTTCTATTCCACATTACATTTCTGTAAGCAATGTGCAACATTTCCCCAGGCGTTCACATTGTGTAATCGTTTGACTAAGAGTGTGACGGATAGATTAGGACAGTAAACTTGCAAGCTATTTCTAGGAAATTGTCAACTATCCGGGATTAAATCATATGGTCTCTTGGGATCATGTGACAGACACTCTAATCAAAATAGTTACATGAACTTCTTGTGGCCAGTAGTATTACTTGAGCTCTCTGGGACTAAATTGTTTATTTCTTTAAATTTAGATTTGCTTGTGAGATATATTTAAGAGTTAAACTCATCTTTATCTCTCTTAAATTAAATTGTTTATTTCTTTATAGTTACCTTTGATTGGGAGACAGAGTTAGGAGTTAAACTTATCTGCATATATTTTAGACTAAATTGTTTATGTTTTTACAGTTATATTTGCTTGGGAGATATAGTTAAGAGTTCAACTGATCTTCAACCAAATCCGGTTAGGAATACTGTATATCGAGAGCTGCCGCAGATCAATGACAATGGCACAGTTAGTCTATCATCAAAGGCAGCTACCGTATTTCGTTAATAGTTTGAACAGGTCGAATTCCGAATTCGATGTCAACCCTTTACACATAACGCTTGAATTAGGAGTCGGTCCTTCACACTAATGTCCGAATTAGGAGTCGGTCAGTCACATATAATGTCCTAATAAGGAGTCCGTCCATCACACATAATGTTCTAATTATGAGTCAGTCCGTCACACATCATCATCTGTTCACAACTTCTACTTCTTACAGTCCATGCCGTCTGGCGTAGGTGATCATGTCTATCCACAGTCGTCGGTCTCTTGTATCACTAGTCATTACTGATACCGACGCTACTCTACGCTATCATATCAAATTGACCAGCATCTTCAATCTTGGTCCCCCTACTCTATTTTTTTCTCTCCCCCACCCCATTTAACTTTACCGTTGTGGTGCCATACTCCAACTTTCCTCTTCTCATGACATGCCTCTATAATGTGGACTATCTCTTCTGATGCGAGTAACCAATTCTCTTTGTAGGTTAACTTCTTTCAAGATATATCCAATGGGCTTTCTATCCTTTCACTTTGTTCATTAATTCTTCTATGAAACCATAGAATAAGAAACTGGCGAAAGTATAAAACCAAACAAGAATCATAGGCATATATTTCTTCAAAAGTATATACCGCAAAGATACAAATAAAACGCAGTCTAGGCGACACATATGACAGACAGTGGCAATACAACCTCCACCATCACGTAATGACAGACTGGACCGGATAATATCGCCTGTATAAGAATGAGAAAGACACATGTATTAGTCCCCGTTTGACACCAGGAAGTGTCGTGCGTATGTAGTGGTTGTCTCGTATTGTTTAACCAATCGGCATTCGATTGACTATGTTATTAATACCACGCCGGCAGCTTTTACTTCCTATATACTTTACAGATACCCATTTGTTGACGGTTTCAACCTCCCTCGTAGTCCAGGTCCGCATGAAGGGAGTTCGATCTCATGACTACTGGGCCGGCAGGCGAGCGTGCCAGCCACTGCGCCACCACGGCCCCATATCAGGATATAATCATATGTGAAGGATAGAGAGTATATTTGACTTCCAGACACTCGCCTGCCCACCTGAATGTTACGGGTTTGATGCGCAGCAGGGCGATTTCGGGGTTTTCAAAATAGATTAGAGCTACCAGGTCAACCTAGATTAGCATGGAAACCAAGAATGTTTTGGGAGATGAAGCGGCCGGACTGCTACTGACCTCATCACCCAATAAGTGCCGACTGCTCTATACAAATGAGGATCAAGCGCCATGTACCCGATATGTCTTAAGGTGTGAAAAGGGTCCTTGACTTAACTATTTTGGTGTAGAGCATGTCATTATGTTGACCAGTCTTGTAACTAAGCTGAATGCTACACTGTGACGGGAATAGCAAACGGATAGGGAATGTATTTAATCCTAGAAAAATACTGCTCATGAATCATGGAAGAAATTGGAGGAAAGACACTGGTCACATGCGGTAGAACTTCAATAATCCCTCCCATAGACGCCTAATCACACCACCAACAACTCTTATTAAGAGGGACAAAAGATGGCGCGAAGGTCTGTCTCTCATATGTGAATTGGTTATAAAAGAAAGCCATGGGTCATCATCTCATCTCGGCATATTCCTCAAGGTGAAGTATAAGCAGCGGGAGAGTGCCCGTGTCAATGTGTCATATATCGAGATTTCCATCGACTCTGTTATTCCCTATGTCCATCGTTTACATGGTCGGTCACGTCTTCTGGTTTAATTTGGTCTGTACACCATTGCTTGTTGTGGTATACTGTCGGTTGGTAGCTTAGTTACGTAGCCGAACCACTTCACTTGATGTGTTGTACTGAAATCTAGCACTGCTATAAATCATTTCATTCCTGATTTCACTATTTCTAATGTTCTCTCTTCTTAATACACTGAGTAATCTTCTCAGGAATCTTATTTCATCTGTTGTAATTTCTCTTTTCTCTTTTTCTGTCATTGTCAAAGTTTGACATTGGTAGCATATAATTGGTAGGAAGATTGTGTTGCAGAGTATATATTGACTGATACGTGCTTGATTTTTGTATTGGTGCTCTTTGTCCATGCTTGATCATCCTCAATTAGGATTTCTATAATTGTGTAATTTGCCCTTGTTTCTTCTTCTGTGTTATGTTCTTCATGAGGTGTTTTTGCGGTCTATGCTTGGCTGGTTTCTTTACATTGGGATGTCTATATAAGTTATGAAGAAAAGGGGGAACAAGACACATCCTTATTGTACTCCAGATTTCATATTGAAGGGTTTGAATGTCCTTCGTTTGTTCTTACAGTGCATTAACTCTGGTTATATAAGCTTCTACATACGTTTCTTACATGGGCACTCGTTCCATATCTTTTAACGATCCCCACATTGTTTCATTAAATTTGATTAATTTATATCAGTTGTCTAAGAGCAAAGAATGTATCTGTGCATTCTTTATTTTTCCTAAATTCATGTTGTGTTTTGTTTAGCAGGAGTTCTATTGTAGGCGGTAGTCTTTTCTCGAGTATTTTGCGAAACATTTTTTTCCAGTATGACTCAAAAAGGAAAAGCCTCTGTAATTAGTGCAGTCTTTATTAGTCTTTGTTTTTCCAAACTAGGATAATTATGGCGTTTCTCATATCTCGTGGTGTCTGTTGTTCTACCCAAACATGGTTAAACCGTCTATGTATTCATTCTGCTCTCACTTCTCTTGCTGCTTTAATTAGTTCATTAGGTATCTCATTTTGTCCCGGTGATGTATTTAATGGGGCTAATGCGATGGCTTCTATAATTTCTTCTTTCATTATGCCTGGTTCTAGTTCGATGCATCCGTGTAGGTTTCTTGGATTCCTGTGACATCAGCTAAGATGTTGAGAAATTGTTCAAAATACTGCCTCCCTGATTTTAGCATTCGTTTTTGTTCATGTACTGGTTCTCCTTTTTTCGCTGCTAATTATTTCAGTTGGGTCAAAAGTTTCTCTTCTAGTTCTCATTGCACTGATATTTGTGTAGAAGTTTCTAGTTGTTTCCGTTTACTTGTTGTTTAGGGTTACTCCATACTTCTCCCAGTCTTTGTTTTTCTTCTTTTAATGTCTCTCTTAAATATTGTATTTGCGTGTCTTTTCGGTATTGCATACTCGATATAATCACGGTTCTGATGTCTTTTTACCTACTTTTAATATTTTACCTTTTTTCTCGCTGTTCCACCAACTTGTTATTTAGTGTTTTTACGTGATCCCACTTGCTGTTTTTGTTCTGTTTAAATTTTTTTGATTTGAAAACTGTTATTCTTTCTATGGGTAATTTTACAAATAATTAAGTTACATCTTTCTTTTATTTTCTTCCTCACTGCCTCGTCTTTGAAGATGTATTATTTCGCAGCGTATGCTTTTGATTGATCTTTGCTCGCTTCTCTTATTAGTTACTAGCTGACCCGGCCAGGCTTCGCCCAGTCTCTGGCGGGGATCTGTCTGTCTGTCTGTCTGTCTGTCTGTCTGTCTGTCTGTCTGTCTGTCTGTCTGTCTGTCTGTCTGTCTGTCTGTCTATATGTCTGTCTGCTTGTCTGTCTGTCTGTCTGTCTGTCTGACCCGGCCCGGCTTCGCCAAGCTCCTGGTGGGGAGCATTTCATTTAATTCATATAAGTAGTCACATAAGCTCCCGTTCCCGACTATCTACTGTCTGTCTGTCTGTCTGTCTGTCTGTCTGTCTGTCGTCTGTCTGTCTGTCTGTCTGTCTGTCTGTCTGTCTGTCTGTCTGTCTGTCTGTCTGCTATAATTAGAAAGAGCACTTGAAAGATCTTACATCTTCCCCCAACAATTAACTTGGGTAAATGGAGCGTCTTATTTAATTCATATACGGCCCCTGCACCCGTTCCCGTTCCCAAAAAATGACGACCGGCCCGGTTTCGCCAGGCCCTGGTGGGGAGCAAATCATTTAATTCATATTCGGCGGAGGAGAAGGAGGAGGCAGCAGGAGGGTAGGAGGAGGAGACAAGAGGAGGAGGGAGGAGTAGGAGGGAGGAGGAGGGATTAGGAGGAGGAGGAAGGAATGAGGGGAGAGGGAGGAGGGAGGAGGTAGGAGGAGGAAAGGCAGGAAGAGGGAGGTGGAGGGAGGCGAGAAGGAGATAGGAGGAGGTAGGCGAGGTCGAGAGTGTAGGGAGAAGGGTAGGAAGAGCGAGAGAGGGAGTCAGGAGGAGAGCCTGAGAGGAGGGAGGTGGTAGGAGGTAGGAGGAAGGGGCAGAGAAGGTCGGAAGAGGATGAGGTAGGAGAAGGAGGGAGGAGGAAGAGAGAGGAGGAGGAGGGAGAATGATGAGAAGGAGGAGCGAAGGAGAGAGGAGAGTAGGAGTGAGGAGGCAGGCAGTAGGGAGAGGAGGAGGGAGCGAGGAGGGACAAGAGGGATGTGAGGGAGGAGCGAGGGATGATGGAGAGGCGAGGAGAGAGGAGGAGGCAGGAGAGGAGGCAGGAGAGAGTGTCTGGATGAGGGGGGAGGCGTGAGCAGGAGAAGGATGAGAGAGGAGGGAGGAGTAGGTAGCGAGGAGGAGAAGGGAGGAGGCGGAGGAACAGGAGGAGGGAGGAGGAGTGAGTGAGGCGAGAGAGAGGAGGAGGGAGAGGAGGAGGGAGGCAGGAAGAGGGAGAAGGAGGAGGGAGAGAAAGGATGGCAGGAGGGAGGAGGAGGAGGGAGAATGATGGTAGGGTAGGAGGAGGAAGGAGGAGGTAGGAGGAGGGAGGAGGGATCTCGGAGGAGGGACATGGGAGGAGGAGAGGAGGAGCATGGAGGAGGAGGGAGGAGGAGGCAGGGAGAGGGGAGGAGGGACGAGAGAAGGAGAGAGGAGGAGGGAGGTAGGAGGGAGGAGGAGGAAGAGGGAGAAGGAGGAGGGAGAGTGGAGGAGGGAGTGGGAGGAGAAGGAGGGAGGAGGAGGCGGAGACTATGGCTGAGGATGGCAAAACGGGGCAGCAGCGACGCGCTAGTTTGCCAAGTTATTGTTTTTAGTTTTCTTTATTTTTATGACCTCAATCGCTTTTTCTTTTTCTCAGCCCAAGTTGATTTCAGAACACCAAAGACAGCAGTATGAAGGCCTATATCATTTGATGATGATAGTGTCAGCCAAGTTGATTTCAGAACACCAAAGACAGCAGTATGAAGGCTACAACACGGAACTTGATGATGATAGTGTCAGCCAAGTTGGTTTCAGAACACCAAAGACAGCTATGTGTTGTGTGGTGCGAAAGAAATAAAGAAGTGTGACTTTTGTACAGAGCGAAACGAAAAAAAATATAACCATTCGTTCACTCAGAACATGGCGAAATTTAGATTTATTCTGATGATCTCAAAATTAAATCTAATTATCGTGTTAGTAAAACACTTACAAGGCGAGCCTCAGTGTTCGTCTGGGCTGGCGAATAACCACACTGTAGTGTGACCCGTGTTTTGTTAACGTGCGCGGTCATCCGAGAAAGCTTGCCAACACGGCTTCTGGACAAAATTCGCAACGGAACTAAATTAGCCACAAATGTGCAACCTGTTGAGTTTATAATATCAATATCTATTGATATATTTCGTAAAACACCATCAAAATTGTTTTTTTGAAATAAACGACATCATAAACTTTCATTTGACTATAAGTTTTAATACTTTGACCTATCAAAAAGTTATTTTATTACACATTTAAGGCGTCATACGACGCGTCCTTGTTCGATTGTGCATACATATATAATTTTTTAAAATATATAAGAATGGTTTATTATGCTATATTGCTTTTTAAAATACTTAAAACTTGGTATTATTAAATATTACACGGTTCCTTTTTCTGATATTTGAATAATTTTGTCTAAATCTGACTTTTTCGGAAGCGGGCATAGCACAGTTGTACCTATAAATTATGTTACTTTTTATACAACTGAAAACCATACTTTATTGGTGCTTAAACATAATAGCGGAGTAATTATTTGTCTAATATGTTTATAAATGTCTGTTCTAGAAATATGTTTTGTCTATCGCTGTAATTCTTATTTTTATCATCTCCGACAGTCACACTTGCAAGGTTGCTGTTGTATCTTTGCTTTGTAAGACCAGTGTTACCAGAAGTAATAGCTTAGTTGATAGCGCACTTGGCTTGTGTTCGGGTGGCAGTGGTTCGATCCTCAAAATGTAATATTTTTTTTTTTTTTTTTTTTAATATTCGTTCGCACGCTTTAAACCGCTGTTCATCAATATACCGTTGTCTACTATTTTTCTTTTTGGTATCTCTTTCGCTTACGCCCACAGATAAGAAGATAGACACTTTGTAATGCCGAAAAAAAGAATACATTATGTTTCATGTCGGTAACCGCTCTGGGTCTATCATTATCATGTGTCGCTTCTTCTTTCGTTCGCTTGAAATGTGTCTATGATTGTGATATTGTCTCTTGTATAAATTTAACGTTGTCGATAAGACTTCTGACTCAAGTTTGTAACGAAAAGACATAACACTACCAGCTTAGTTATTAATTTTAAATAAATTAGATTTTTGTGTAGGGTAGTAATTCTTCAGTCATCGTGTGCCATGTCGGTGGGCGTGACCAAACGTGGTACATTTTACCCTGTTGATAAGTTTAATAAAACAGAGTACAACAGACAAATCTGTCAATAATTGAGTTGATTAAATCGTTTCTTACGGGAATCCACACAACTTCATTGGGGTTGAGTGAAAACCAGATAATTGAGGTTGTAAAAAGTGATACATTTTTCGGGTTGGTGGAGTGTGATATAGAGACCCCGACTGCTTTTACAAGAGTCCTTTGTCGAAATGCCCCCCTATTTTTTAAGAACACATAAGTGTCGAGGGACGATATTGGCGTATTTATGAAGTATTTATGCGTACCTCACGCCGGACATTGATTGGTAGTTATTTCGGGAAGAAAATATTATTAGCCACCTCTCTTTTAAAGTGGTATCTAGCCCATGGGTTGGTGGTTACACACATCTACCAGACAATAGAGTATCGACCGGTTAGTTGTTTTAAACAATTTGGGGAAACAGTGTCTAATGCCCGTAGCCAAGGGGATAACAATCCAGCTGAGAGTATTACGACAGAAACAATGAAATTGTTAGGTAATGCCACTATATGTTTTCTACTGTTTGGTGTCCATATGTTCTATTAAAGTGGTCATATGTATGAAATGGCTATATAAAAGACTCAATGTCACGTTTGTTACGACCAATAAAAATGAATGTCCTTTGTCAATGGTTTGACTCTGCTACACACTATTGGAAATATGATGAAAAATAAAAAGTTATGAAAAACGAACTTTTGTTTGGTTTTTTAGTGGTATGAATGATTTTTCTTGTTGACAACTCCAAGAAGTTTCTTCATGTTGATTATGTGGTACACACCTGTTTACTACACAACCCAAAATATAAGAGATAAATTACCCCTACATACCACCCCTTACCCACCCCCTTACCCAACTACATGACCGAGGGGGAGTGAAAATCAGCCGAGGTCAAGGTCAATTGCCGGAGGCTCCGGCAAAATCTAAAAAGTGATACATTTTTCGGGTTGGTGGAGTGTGATATAGAGACCCCGACTGCTTTTACAAGAGTCCTTTGTCGAAATGCCCCCCTATTTTTTAAGAACACATAAGTGTCGAGGGACGATATTGGCGTATTTATGAAGTATTTATGCGTACCTCACGCCGGACATTGATTGGTAGTTATTTCGGGAAGAAAATATTATTAGCCACCTCTCTTTTAAAGTGGTATCTAGCCCATGGGTTGGTGGTTACACACATCTACCAGACAATAGAGTATCGACCGGTTAGTTGTTTTAAACAATTTGGGGAAACAGTGTCTAATGCCCGTAGCCAAGGGGATAACAATCCAGCTGAGAGTATTACGACAGAAACAATGAAATTGTTAGGTAATGCCACTATATGTTTTCTACTGTTTTGTGTCCATATGTTCTATTAAAGTGGTCATATGTATGAAATGGCTATATAAAAGACTCAATGTCACGTTTGTTACGACCAATAAAAATGAATGTCCTTTGTCAATGGTTTGACTCTGCTACACACTATTGGAAATATGATGAAAAATAAAAAGTTATGAAAAACGAACTTTTGTTTGGTTTTTTAGTGGTATGAATGATTTTTCTTGTTGACCACTCCAAGAGGGTGCTTCATGTTGATTATGTGGTACACACATTTTTTTACTACACAACCCAAAATATAAAAGATATATTACCCCTACATACCACCCCTTACCCACCCAACTACATGACCGAGGGGGAGTGAAAATCAGCCGAGGTCAAGGTCAATTGCCGGAGGCTCCGGCAAATACGACCCGAAACGTGCATTGTATACTACTCCGAACACGCGTCCGATCATACCCATGTCACTAACAGCGCAGTTCGCTATCAACTTCGTTAGCGGCCGCCAGAAGCTGTATTATGATAATACTATTTTTCAGTCCAAGGTTACGAATTCCTTGGACTGCCAGTGTAACTAACAACGATTGCCTAACAGAGGCAAATAAAACTAGAACACTATATACAACAGTAAGAAGGGGACAAACCGCTTTCTTTAGTTATGTGATGAGAAGAGAGGCGTTGGGGAACTTCGTGACCACTCGACTGGAGCGATCGAGGGGAAAAGAAGCAGAGGCCGACCAAGAGAAATGATGCTGGATGGATTGAGACGGTGGCATGGAGGAACATCATCAGCAGAGTTGATCCAGAACACCAAAGACCGAGATCTGTGGAGAGACATTAACGCCTACGCGAGATGGCATGATACTTGATGATGATGATATTCTTCAGTAGTCAAGATGTTAGTCTCGAGTGACGGTGTGAGGGGAAACCTGAGAACAGTATTAATAGAATGTCTTTTGTCTGGACCCCGCAATGCAAACGAAGTAAAGAAAGACCTAAAATTCCACGGAGCACAGAATAAGAGACAGAGGTTTATCATATGTGGAGTACACGCGCGAAAATCCATCAGACAGCAACAGATAAAGCGGCTTGAAGTCAAGTTGGTTGAAGGGCAAATTCCTCAACGGTGGATAATGAGAGAGAGAGAGAGAGAGAGAGAGAGAGAGAGAGAGAGAGAGAGAGAGAGAGAGAGAGAGAGAGAGAGAGAGAGAGAAAGTGTGTGTGTGTGCGTGTGTGTGTGTGTGTGTGTGTGTGTGTTTATCACACTGTCTGCATTACTTTTCTTCTAGCCGTCAGCCAGATACGCGGATCCAATGAAAGACGTGCCCAGTCCACAACAAGGAAACAGATGAGTAACTTTTATATTTATATTTTCATGTAGAGCTTTTCATTGTTGTTGTGTCGGTGTGACTTTGTTATTTCCGTGCTGATGAAGGCTTTGGCCGCAACGTCCATTTTGTTACTAGTGATCGTGTTCTAATACAGTTTACGTTGCTTCTCGTTGTATGCAGACTCATCCATTGCCTTCTATGAGTCAGAGCCTCAGAAAGCCAGCAGCCACACATTACTGCATAAGGCAACCCAGTTAGTCCAGCGACCGGCCGGCCATATTTCGGAACATGCAGTTCACGCTACAAACAATCGCGAACAGGTGTAACAGCACTCGACACGAAATTCACAGCTCACAGTGTCGCTCACGCACTCAACTCAGTAGCAGGGAGACGGAACCATGCACTACCAGTCCAACATGAGGAAAATGCTTAAGCAAACCTTAGCCACAAGCATAAACACTCCAGAGGTCTTAACAATTCAAAAAGCCTATCCTTCATGTTGGGGACAGGAAGACAGTTTGCTTTTGTTGTTTGTTCTAACCGAGTCTTCCATTCACCGACCAAGTCTAAGCTAGTCATTTCATTTGTTCCCTCAGTCACATGTTCTGTTTCTGCACTTAGTCTTCAATCTATTTTCCACGGGAATTTCCGACTATCTATCTGCTCACTTGAGCCAATGTAAACTCTTGCGCTTCGTAAACTGTGATTTTCCCCATGTCGATTCTTTAACTTTTTTAGTGCTCTCGTAGTTCAGCACACGATCAGACAGTGAAACAGTGCACTAAAAAACAGAACAGTGAACTAAAAACAGAACAGTGAACTAAACACAGAGTAGTGAACTAAATACAGAACAGAGAACTAATAACAGAACTGTGAACTAATAACAGAGCAGTGAACTAAAACCGAGCAAAGAACTAAAATCAGAGCAGTAGACTAAAACAGAGCAGTGAACTAACATCAGAGCAGAGAACTAAAACAGAGCAGAGAACTAAAATCAGAACAGTGAACAAATAAAATATCATAATAGTGAACTAAAAACAGAACAGGGAACAACAAACAGAATCGTGAACTAAATATGGCGCATTGAACTAAAAACAGAGCAGTGAAGTTAAAAACAGAGCAGTGAACAATAAGCTGAATCGTGAACTAAAAACGGAACATTGAACTAACAACAGATCTTAGAACTAATACAAAAACAAAACAGTGAACTAAAAACAAAGCAGGAGCCTGAAAAACAGAACAGTGAACTAAAACCAGTGCATAGAACTACAAAACTGAACTGAGAATTAAACTCAGAGCAGTGAACTAAACAGGATAACTTTGAACTAAAAACATAGTAACGAACAAAACACAGAGCAGGAACTAGAAACAGAAAAGTGAACTAAAAACAGAGCAGTGAACACGGATGCAGAACTTTCATGATATCCTTGTCCATAGAAGACAGACAATTATCCCTCCCAGCCACAGGTGATTTTAAAGCAGACCACTTTTCGCTGATTTTGATGGTTTAAGGCGTTGGTCGTTCAAACTATTGAACTAACATTGCCTAGTAAATTACAAGAAAGTCAAACCATGTTGGGTTGGTTGGGGTTGGTTGCGACGTCCTACGGGACAGTCTTTTTTTTTTTAAATCAGTCATGGATTCTAGAGAAGTTGTTACAGCCAGAAACATGGAGGGTGCAAGAGACGAAGAAAGAAAATTGTGGCTGATGTGACAAATTGGTAGGAAAGATTATAAGCATGTGAGCTTATCTCGAACTGGACAACAACTCCTTGAGGATAAAAATTGTCGGAGGTGCCGCTAGGGCTTGCACGCGTATACAGTATGTGAGGAAAGAATAGGAGTGAGAGGTGGGCAGAGGTTGTAAACTAAGACATTGTAAATGAATGTAACAGCAAACACAGGAGGGAGTAGGTTAAGTATCGATGACCGCTTACACTTAATACAGATAATGGCAGGGAATAGTGCACTTGGGGTCATTTCATAATGTTC
>JACEFZ010025726.1:1082500-1090000 GCA_014155875.1 Cepaea nemoralis
GAACATATTGACGAAATAGAAGGGACTGAGACTGTTAGTGTTGATGAAATTGTGCAACTGTGCAACAATGTAGGACTAAACAGTGAAAACATTATACCAAAAGAAGTAGCAGATTGGTTGGAATGTGACAAAATGGATGGAGGGTTTGAAATTTAGAACGATGATGAAATTGCTTCCAGTGTGACTGCCATTGAAGAATAAGGAATTGATGACGATGAAGGGTCAGTTCTTAACCAAAAACCTACAACTAGCCACTCAGAAGCAGGAGCAATGTTATCAAAGTGCATCGACTGATTTGAAATTCAAGAGGAGGTACATGCAACACAGATCCTACTTCTGTGTAAGATACGGTACATCGCCGCGCAGAAAGCTCTAATCTCAATGACACAGAATTCCGTTTCCAATTTCAATTTTCTAAGCAAAAATTCCAAATTCGGTCTCGTTGAAACTGCCTCCTCAGCTTTGTTTATTGTTGAGATCCGTGGTTTTTGTGGGTATTTTTACCCTGTTTCTTGTCTTGTGCGCTTTTACGAGTAAGTCCTACCCGGACTGGTTGCATAAGCGTTTGTGTCTGTGACGTCAGCTGGGGGTTTGGTCGGCAGCTATCCTTTGTGCACGTCTCCTCTTGAGATTATTTTGTTAGTGAAGGCTCCTGGCTCGTCTGGCTTGACTGGTTGCAGTTCTTATAAGGACTTTTCATTTGGTCTTTTTGCATCCTTTTTTTGTGTATTTTCTGTAGGAGCTTTCGATGGTTTCATTTTCCTCCTTGCACCTGTTTTCACTAGTCGAGTTTGAGTCTCTACTGCCTTTCGATTTCTTCCTCTGTGGTCAACCACGGGACGACCTCTCCGTCATCTATGTAGTACTCGAAGTCGGCCTCACTGTCATAGTGTGTAACTAAGGTATTCTATCGGTTTCCCCCTGAGTTTCTTGGGCTTCTTCTTTTCTTTTTCTTCACGTCGCCTTCTGAATTCCTTGCGCCTGAGTTCCTCTTCAATACCATCTTTCTTTGCCGATTCTGTGTACTCCTCCAAGTTAGGTGCCCGGGGGCACTCCTTGCCGTCGTCAGGGTACTCATCTTGGTTTTCTTCAGATGTCTGACGGGATATTGGTTTCCCCTTGAATGTCTCAGGCGTCGTGGTTGGGCTGCTGGCTTTAGCTAAAGACACAGAAGGAGATGATAGATTATTTTAAAGTAACGTATGTACTCGTATATAGCACTACAACACATTTATGTTCATTAGTACTCTTATATTGTATGTGTTATTCGCTTTTAAAGGATTTCATTTTCATTTTCGTCCCAAGTCCGCAGTGAAATCACGTTACTGTCATTGTCATTAAAACTGGCATGTACTGCCAATATAGTACCTTACCTTGCGGTGTATGGCAGGGGGGTCTTTGAGCCTGAGGAATTAAGGCCGCCTGGCTAGTGCAATCGCTGCGAACTGTATAGGTTAGAGTTTTCTTTTTGCCCCCGACAGAAAAATATTCCACACCTTACTGAGGATTCGAACCCGGGTCTCCCGAAGGAGAATCTGGTGTTCTAGCCACTCAGCCAGCAAAGAAATTTAGTTATCCATCAGCTCGGTTTTCCCCCACAGCCCTAGCCCAGACAGTGACGGTTAATCGAAGTTTTACTGTGTTATGTTGCTGTTTTACTATATTATGTTGCTGTTTTACTATATTATGTTGCTGTTTTACTGTGTTATGTTGCTGTTTTACTATATTATGTTACTGTTTTACTGTATTATGTTGCTGTTTTACTCATTGCCGACACTGTGGCAAAAGGGTTACGAACTCAATTCGTAATATCGCATATGACGTTCGAAACATAGAAATCGCCGATTTGGAAGTATACCGCCTTGCGTTGGTTTTCATACAATGCAACGCTTTCCGGTCTTTCAGAAAGTAACGGTAAACTACTGAATATACACTTGCCAAGAAACCACAAACAGCTAAAACATGCTGGAGTTGACTGCGACGTCCTTCAAAGGATATGGAATTAACTAACTTTGTTTTACTGATTATGATGGTGAAGTCAGAAACGATAATGGGGGGGGGGGGGGGGGGGGTGCTTATACGATACGATGTTACAGCATTCTCGATGCAAAAATCAGAAAAGAAAATATTATTTCATATTATTTCTGTCTATCTCTCTGACACTCTATCCATCTGCCAAGCGAGTAACAACAATACATCTAGACGCAATTCACAAATACACAAACCTGCAAGTTCATTTTGGCCTTCTCATCTTCATGAAGAATTAGACAAACACAGACAACAGGACAAAAGTACAAAATGAAGAACCTTATTTTCTTATATGCATGCGCACCTTTATTTCTGATTACACTGCCATCTTGTTTTCGTTAAGATCGCTTCTGTAATGTTTTCTGGTCCCCTTGGCTATAAATCTCCTTCCGCTGTCGGTTTTTGGGCAAAATTTCCTGCCCTTGGCACTAAGTGACGGGTCTGGAATGTCCATCTAACGGCCAGTGGGGAAATATTTATGGAGAAAATATAAGATAGCTTTTATAGGCAGATTTGGTGTTGACACACAGGCAGATATGTTAACAATTAGATAGGCTGGTTGATGGACAGACGCATTGTCTAACTTGTGATCAGACAGACAGACAGACAGACAGACAGACAGACAGACAGACAGACAGACAGACAGACAGACTCTCTTACTTCTGATCAGACGGACAGCCAGCCAGATAAACAGACAGACAAACAGACAGACTGACAGATTTATCTGACTTCTGTTCAGACAGACAGACAGACAGACAGACAGACAGACAGACAGACAGACAGACAGACAGTGTCAATGAAATAATGCGATGTTCGCATCCAGTCTTGTGTGGTATAGAGCATCGTGGGAGTCGTGTCAGCGCAGTGGCCAGCAGTACCACTGCCGGCCGGGTGACTACCTGTTCGAATCCTCAACGTGGCGGCTCGTTAAACATTGACATGATCGCCCAAGTGGACCCAGCCGACAATTGGTACCAGGAAATTATTGGGAAGTAAAGGCGACTATTGTGATACTGGTCACATCACCTCCAGAGTTTTGATAGGTCTATAACATATCGGTCTAGCACCATCAGATTTATGCGCCTTAAGACGTGTGAACTTTACGTTTTTGTTTACTTGTTTGGTTAATTTTTTTTTAAATTATTGTATTTACTTTTTCGCTTACTTTATTGTGTTACTTTTTTGTTTTACTATTTTGTTTTACTTGTGTGCATCGACCGTAGCTTGTTCTGTGACAATGATATTTCTACACATAGGCGAGAGACAATAATGTCTTTACACATTGGCCAGTAACAATGATATCTTTATACATAGTCCGGTGACAGTGACATCTTTACACATAGTCCGATTACAATAATATCTTTACATAGGCCAGTGACAAAGAATGTAAAGTTTTATTTTTATACTGATCAACTTCTTCAGGATGCCCCACATATTAGTGTCCGCCCAGGATGCCCCACAGTCAAGTGTCTGTCCAGTATGTCCCACAGACTAATGCTAATGTTTGTCCAGGATGTCCCAGAAACTAGTGGCTGCTTAGGATGTCCCACAGACTAGAATCTACCCAGGATGTCTCATAGATTAGTATTAGCCAAGGATATCCCACAGACTAGTATCTGCCAAGGATATCACATATATTAGTATTAGCCAAGGATATCCCACAGACTAGTATCTGCCAAGGATATCACATATATTAGTATTAGCCAAGGATGTCCCACAGACTAGTATCTGCCAAGGATGTCCCACAAACTAATGCCTGTTGAAGATGTCCTACAGACTAGTGTTCGCCCAAGATGTCCCACAGACTAGTGGCTGATCAGGATGTCCCTAAGACTAGAATCTGCCCAGGATGTTACACAGACTAGTGCTTACATAGAATGTTCCACAAACTAGTGTTTGTCCATGATATCCCAGATTAGTGTCTACTCAGGATGTCCCTGACTAGTGTCTCATAGGTTGTCCGAGTACAAAGTCTGCCCAGGAAGTCCTATGCAGAGTTGAAGACAAATCTTAATCATTATGAAGCCTTACCCTGGAACATAAGTAGGTTAAAGCAGCAATTGACTGACTCTGATAAGGCCAGCCCGATACCTGGAATCACCAGTTTGAGAATCCCTGCGAAAGCGAGAGTAAACCCCGTTCCTTAAACACAGAGATTCGATGTCACGTGGCTGCCCGGGTTACCATAGCAACGCTTTCTAGTCTGGCCGAGCGTTAAGCGTTGGAATGGAGTCCACTTGAATACATTAGCCCACTGTGTGCGACATTAGCTCCAGGCACATGCCTCTATTAACTCTCCACTGAGATGTTTGGGACCGAGAGGGTTAATTTACGGCTTAGAGGGTTTTCTTGTTGACAATCTTCAGCCTGGCATATTTGAACACTTAAACGTTGATTGGTCCAGCTCATAGGAAACTGAAATGAAATACCGTCGCCGTATTAAATGCCACAGTGGCTTGGGGGAAAAACAGTCTCCGTGGCGGAGTAGTTTAGTCGTCTGCCTCCAACTCCGAAGGTCGTGGGTTCAATACTGGATACAGTACAATAATGCTCGGTTCACAAGTGCATTTTTCTCGGATACTCATGGGGGTCGTCGCTGGAGCTTCGGAGTTCTTACTTTGTGCGACACTTTGGGAGGTCGCTCTGCAGAAAGAGACCGAGTTTTATTGGATAAAACATAGTGCAATGAAAACGACCCTCTAGCCTGTAAACCTCTTAAAACAGTGGTTCTCAACCTTTTTCTGGCCCATGCCCCCTTTCACCGTATGTCACAATGTCATTCTACCCTCCATTTTTTTCCAGAGAACGAAAGAAGAAGAATCCCACCCCCACCCCTTTTTTCTAAACTTGTCAGCCTCAAACTGTGCATTTTTTTTTACTATTCACGATATTTTATTAACACACCAAATTAATCATATTACAATAAACAAACAGTTAAAACGTCAAAGAATTGTCACTTATTACACGACACCACAATGCCAGAAAATCGTGCTTCATCAAACACAACGCTCAATAGAAAACCAGGATATTATGCCTGAAGCCATTTTGAGTCTGTGGTCTAATTTTCCTCCCTCCCCTAGAAACCTTAACCCCAACGCCCTTGGGAGAGGGATGGGAAGTCTCCACTGGTTGAGAACCACTGCTCTAAACCTTTAATGATGTGAAAAGAACAGTGATAAAAGGCGTGGTTCCCGGTAGAAGAAGCTGGTGTCGACCAACACGAAGGTGGACACGGGACATTGCAGACACCTGGGGTATGAGGATGTATGAGGCAAGGGAACTGGCTAGAGATCGAGAGGCTTGTAGATGCACCCGGATGAGGGCGACGTTCTGAAACGGACCTGCTACGTGATGATATAACGGCCAGAAAAGTATATGTGGGTTGGTGGGTGGGTTGCGAGTGGGTTATGTAAGCGTGCTAATGTGGGTGCATGCGCTATTTGCTTTGAATGTTCTCTAGAAAGTTATGTTTGCTTTTCCAGTGTAAGTTTTTTTTTTTTACACAAGAAATGTACAGTGAATTTTCTATCTTTCTTTCTTTCTTTCTTTCTTATCTTTCGTTCTTTCTTTCTTTCTTCTTTCTTTCTTCTTTCTTTCTTTCTTTCTTACAATAATTATCTCTTTATATGCGATCTATTTGCAGACGACTGTACAGTGTACACAAACGCTGAAAACTGTATTTTACTGGAGTCGTCTTTACAACAAGAATTAAATAATGTAATCAGGTGGAGCTATTCCAACCGTATGCAAATTAACATCACTAAAACAAAATCAATGTTAACAACCAGACAAAAACTTCAAACTCTAAGCTCACACACATCACCTCAACTTCACATCGATAACATGCCAGTAGAAAGTGTAATTGAGCACAAAACATTAGGCCTAATCATTGATAGAAACCTAACCTTTAATTCCCACGTTCAAGCGCTCATTAAACTAACAGCGAAAAAAGTCTACCAACTCGCCAAGATTAAAAAACTTCCTTGATGGAGGACACAAGGAAACTATTCTATACTCCTCATATACAGACACATTTTGACTACTGCTGTACAATCTGGGACGGTTGTTCTAATTCAAACACCAAGCGACTTTACTCACTCCAGAAACGGGCCATGAGTCTAATTTATAGCAAACATTTATCTGACTGTCCTAGCCTGTATAAACGCCTTCAGTCACTACCACTCCGCAAACGCCTGCTTTACAATAAAGCTAAACTAATTCACGAAAATCCTACATCGGAATGCCCCAAATTACCTTTGGCCATTGTTTAAATATAATTCGAGACACAGTAAACGTTTAAATATATTACACATTCCGAAGCCTAGGATTGACTTATACAAAACAAGCTTAACGTACTCTGCAGCTCAGCTGTGGAACAATTTTCCACAAGAAATCAAAGACATCACCAATCCCTATTCATATAATCGCAAATTATTCGAACACTATCTCAATACGGATTACCTTCCCCTTAATAATAGAGATAATAATAATAATAACAAAATCCTAGTATAACAGCCAGTCCCCTTTTGGTAGGCCAGTATATTCCACATGGCTAACAACAAGTGTCAGACCATTATCTAATATTACTGTGTAGTGTAGTTTTGATGTTCATTTTGCCCATGCCTTTATAATGCATACCTTTTATATTGTTGCTGTTCTCTGTTAGCCTTGAATGATGTGTGAATGAAATAATGTATGAAAGAGAGTGATAGAAGGGCAGAATGTTAGACGGGCCTGCGTGGCCATTCTTAACCCTTTGAAAATAAAGTTTGATCGTTCGTTCGTTCGTTCGTTCTATATATACCTCCCTTTCTCTGTAAATCATCTGTCTGCCTGCGTGTTTGTCTTTCTTATTTTTACTGTTTACCGCATTTACCAATTCACATGCAGGTGCGAGTCTACCTACATCGGCAGAACAGAGCGGCACTTACACAGCAGAGTTGTTGAACACATACCCAACTGGATTTACAAGATACTACACACAGGAAATAGCACCATGGAAAGACCACAATTATAAACTTCCGGTGTCGTCCATTGCACTTCATTTTTTGGAAACGGGTCATGTGATTGATAGAAACGGCGTTTTTCGCGTGTTGTTTAATACACAAAATAGTCGTTTCTTAAAGTTTGGAGAAACCATCATGATTAACCTACATAGGCCAGTTTTGTGCAGCCAGAAAGACATGATAGTCAGTTTAAACTTAACATGGTAGACTATTGACATTACTCTGCGAACATGTGTATATTTCAGCTTGAAGGGCTGGTCTATAAAAAAAAAATAGTGTGCTTTTTTGTTTTGTTGCCTCAATATAAAATTCAATATCTCAGTAACCAACTGAGTGAAAATGATGAGATTTAGCATATAACCTTATCATTATGTCCACCCAACAAAAGAATTTTTGTTCTGGAGATTGTACAGCAGATTTCAATGTTTGTTTATATGCGGTCTATAAATTACGGCCCCTCCATTAA
>JACEFZ010025726.1:1092500-1114364 GCA_014155875.1 Cepaea nemoralis
TAGTGATCTATACTGATGGGTAAATGGGGAGAAACAGGCGTAGTGGTTGGGGTTTCATTGCAAAGACTACTGGATGATGCTTGAAAAAGGAGAGTCTGGCATATGAGACTAGTCTCCAGCATGAGAATGGAGGTGAAAGCATAACAGAAGCCTTTCAATGGTTGGAGGAGACCGCTGCAACACACATTGTATTCATTAAGGACTCACGAAGAATGCTTAGTAAGGAGTAGAACGGAATGTTTCGTGTCAAATGGCTTGCTTCGCTTCAGAGGTCACAGATTGTGAGAATTGCATGGATTTTCTGCCCTGTTCATGCGGGGGTGGGGAAAATAAGCAGGCTGGTAGATTGGCAGGGAATGCACCTCTCGGTGGCAGATTACCTATGGACAAGAGAGAAGTGGTCGGGCGCCTGTGGGACCAGGTGGAGAAAGCGGTGGAACAGATTGAGAACCCGTATGTGGATAGAATGATAAAAACGGGGGGTCGCCAGGGGTTCTGCACGACTCATAAGGCTAAGAGTAAAGACCAGGAGAACTTTCAATCAGATGACATCAGAATTGATAACGATGTAGGTCAGTATCAGCCTATTAAAATAGGTGTGAGACAGGGATGTGTAGTATCTCCAGATCTTTTTTCCCTGTACAGTGAAAATATATTCAGAAATATAGAAGATATGGAAGGAATCAACATTGGGGGACGATACATCAATAACATTAGATATGCAGATGATACAGTCTTGATTGCAGACAATGAAAAGGACCTGCAAAATTTAGTAGATGCGGTTGTTGCACACAGTGAACAACTAGGGTTAGAACTGAATATTAAGAAGACACAGATTACGGTCGTCACTGGGAAGAAGAACATACCACAATGTGATATACGAGTAGATGGGCATATTCTTAAACAAGTGAATCGATACTATTATCTCGGCACAGTCATAACATCTGATGGGAGATGCCTTTGAAGAGATTAGAACAAGAATTGCCATGGCGAAGGTAGCCTTTTGCAAGATGAAAAACATACTGACCAATAAAAAGATATCAATTGAAACGAGAAAATAGGTGTTGAGTGCTACATAGAACCTATACATTTGTATGGATGTGAAGCGTGGACAATAAGCAGTCAAGCTGAAAAACAGCTGATGGCTGTGGAAGTGTGGTTTCTGAGGAAATACAAAGAATACCTTGGACGGACAGAAAAACCAACGAACAAGTCCTCATCAAGTACAGGAAAAAGATCTGGAGACATTATACATCCTTGTCTCACACCTCTTTTAATAGGCTGATATTGACCTATATCATTATCAATTCTGATGGCAGCTTGTTGTTTCCAATATGTGTTTATTACAATTAAATAAGACCTCTAATAGTTCACATGAAACCCCAATAAACACACAACAGCTATACATAAATTACATTCCAACAAAACAGCGTACGTAAAAGATATTCCCTTCAACGGCAATGGCTCTTTCTTCATCAACCACCCCCCCCACCCCCCCTATCCCACCCCTCTTTTTCAAAGCAATAGGCTTATCCGAAGGGGCTGAACATACGAATTGATAGCACTTTTCAATGGACAGGGCCTTTGCTAAACAGACATCCCCTCCTGTCGAGTTTAATAGCTATTTCCAACAGTCACAATTCTCCCTAGTGCCCCACCCAGTGCTCACTCTATAAACACTATATTCCCTAATGACCCGTCCGTTTATTAACCAGACAATAATTTTCCCGGTTTCTGGAAATTTCCGATCACAAAGGAAATTCCCAACGCCAGTTCCAATCAGACGGTTCCTTTGTTGTATATGTAAATTATGTGATTCCTTTAGTGTTCCCCTTTCTAACCTTTAAACCCTGGTAGTTCACCTTCTGTTCTGCAGTTTTTTCCAGATATTCGTCTTTTGAATAAATTTCCATGGCTACGTTGATGTTTCACACCGGCCACGTGGTCTTGTTGATGCGGGCACGTGCCGGATATGCGGGGCATTGGGGAAACAAGGCACCGTAAATAAAATTATATATGCAAACGAGGGGACATGACGTGGCCAATACAGTGGCATGAATTCTGTTTGAAAAATCCAGCGGGACATCAAAGTGGTGAGTTGAGAAATTAAAATTATTCAACTGGGGTGGGTGTTGGCGGGGTACATTCTTCGGTGTGTGTTGTGTGGGGGGGGGGGGGGATTTGAGTGGGAAGGGGGTGTTTATTATATTGGAGATATTGTATAGGCATAAGAATAGAAGTGAAAATTCTCAACCAAATTAATAAATTTAAATATCTAAGGGCACTCATTAAATAGAAGATGTCTGACAGAGGTTACAATTGGAATAGGCCAAGGAAAGCTACATTTCAGGAAGTGGAAAGTATATTATGTAATTTACAAGAAACTATCAGTAAATGTCAGAAAGAGTGTCCTGAAATGTTATATGAAACCTCTTCTCTTATCTGGCAGTAAATCATGGAATGCGAACGTAAAAGTCGGGAAGAGCTAGGAAACAACATATATATATATAGTTTGAATGTTGCTATTACCTTGGACTACCAGAGTAACTTCTTCTTCTTCTTCTTCGTTCATCCGGAGTTTTTTTTCGGATGTGATTGTGTTGTGCCTGTTTACAGCAGAGCTGCGTTCTTGCGCCGTTAGGCCGACACATCCGACTTCTGCGGGCATTTGTTGACCGGGTTAACCTTCCCGGGGACCAGAGTAACTATCAACGATTGCCTGGCAGAAGCTAATGAAAGTGAAACATTATCATCAGCATCTTCATCGTGTGCCATATCAATAAGCGTTGGTGGTCAGGTTTCGCTCTGAATTGGCGAAACATGACTTTCTAGGTATCTGCAAAGAAAGTAGTTTGGCATTACTTTCCTTCTTAGCAGTGTTCATGTTGATCGATGACCGTAGCCATTGTCTCCAAGAAGACACCCTCTGCCTGCCGTCTTGAAATTGGAGACCATATCTACATCTCCACCCGCCACCTGCACCCATGGCTTCATGTAACCCTGACTGAAAGGTTAAACGGATACTCCAACTTGCCTTGGGGAGTCCCGTACGCTAGCGGAGGGAAGAGGGAACCTTATACATAACTTTAAGAGACAAGCCTTGTTCTTTGGTTATTTCAGCAGACAAGAGATGTTAAAGAACTTAGTGACAAGTTGAAATATCAGCTGTAGTAAAGGCAGAATCAAACAATGACATAAAGCATGTTTGATAACTTTGTTTGATAACTTCCACGCGACATCAAAGTGATTTGTTTTCCTTGCTCGCTTTTGAACTCAAGCGTAGGCCATTCACATGGTACTACTTCTAGTGCACTGTACTGCTTTTTTGCGTGTACATTCCCCTGTACCAGCGTCTCTCACCATCAGGCGAATCCTCTGCGACTTCTTAAGTACTTGTAGCTTACGTCCCCAAGTCAAGGATGAGAAGTCAACATTTGGTACTTTATTTTTAATTTATCTCAAACAAATCGCGTAGTTAATTTTAGCACTGACCTGGATCTGGTGGGATTGTCGTTTTTCAGAATAGGGATATCGGGAGTCACTTCGTAGTCGGTCGACAAGTGTATGTTTGCAGCTAAATGTACCCAAAACCGCATGTCATTGTCTTCGCAAACCTCCCCTCCCCCCCCCCCCCCCTGATGTATAAAAGATCAGCACAGACAGATGGGACATACGCAGGATAAGACGAGTAGCACAAGATAAGAATATGCACTCCGACGACAGTGAGGCCCTCCGGACCCAGAAACATTTATTGCATCCATCGTTCGGTTTCGCAGTCCACCATACACTCAACCGAAAGTGATCGAAAACATAATCAATTTATATGATTCTTTATTTCAATAAATATATTTCTCAAACTAGTACTACACAAGTTGCACAGTATATCAACACACCCTTATACCCACTATGGAATCACCCTGATGTCACGTGATTTCCCAGCAACTCCCGGAATTCCTTTGTTTGCGGTGAATTAAAGATGAAGAACCCAACATTTTAGTCTAACTAACCAGTGTAGGGATTGAACCAGGTATCTCAGCATCACCATACCGAACTTTTCCCAAAGCATGCAAAAACACCGTCCACCTAGCCTCTACTCCGCCGCGGCTTTACACACCGTGCACCTAGCCTCTACACCACCGCGGCTTTACACACCGTGCACCTAGCCTCCACACCACAGCGGCTTTACACACACCGTGCACCTAGCCTCCACACCATCGCGGCTTTACACACCGTGCACCTAGCCTCTACACCACCGCGGCTTTACACACACCGTGCACCTAGCCTCCACACCACCGTGGGTTTACACACACCCGTGCACCTAGCCTCCACACCACCGTGGGTTTACACACACCGTGACCTAGCCTCTACACCGCCGCGGCTTTACACACACCGTGCACCTAGCCTCCACACCACCGCGGCTTTACACACACTGTTCACCTAGCCTCTACACCACCGTGGGTTTACACACACCGTGCACCTAGCCTCTACACCACCGTGGGTTTACACACACCGTGCACCTAGCCTCTACACCACCGTGGGTTTACACACACCGTGCACCTAGCCTCCACACCACCGTGGGTTTACACACACCGTGCACCTAGCCTCTACACCACCGTGGGTTTACACACACCGTGCACCTAGCCTCTACACCACCGTGGGTTTACACACACCGTGCACATAGCCTCTACACCACCGCGGCTTTACACACACCGTGCACCTAGCCTCTACACCACCGCGGCTTTACACACACCGTGCACCTAGCCTCTACACCACCGCGGCTTTACACACACAGTTCCCACAGCCGGAAGCTGCTGTTGTTATGTGAATGCTTTAGGACCATCATATTTTTGTAGGTCCGAATGCGCGGAGGAACGGGTAGCCATTGTTATCTTCCGTAGCGAATGATGAGAGTTGGCAGCGAACCCTTGTCCAGCCGCGCTCAAGCCACTGTCAGCTCACGTTCTAATCGTCCTTCGCCTTTGTTAATATTCCTATTATGTTTTAATGTACATTTTTTATGTGTTTTAATTTCATATTAATTTACTTATATTATTGTGTGTATTGTGTTCCTGACAAAAGTGTTGACTGCCGAAACGTCGGACAGTTGTGTTGTATTTTATTTATACTTATTTTTAATGGTACTTGTCTTAGTTTTTATATTATTATACTATTTTCATCTATCTACCCCTCCCCCACCCCCCAATCCCCCTCTCCTCTTTTTCGAAGCAATGCTCTAACTGTCCGGGAGCTTCGATCTTAGACCAGATGCCGACCAATGCTTTGGGCCGGTCTGCCCTGTCATAAAATTTAGTCTTTAGGTTGCATTTGCTCGCACCGGGATAAGGTTTGTACTCTCCCAATTACGTACCTCCGCCCGAAGCCGTTGGCACAATCTGGGGTATCAGGTTTGTTAAGCAGGTAGTATCGTCTCCTGTCATACGGTATGTGCATGTGTTTGTTTTATTGTGTGTCCTCGGGATCTAAAAATACCAATTTATTTCATTATGTAAGTTGAGGTGAGCTGAGCTTAGTCAAGAACCGAAAGCATTGCTCTCATTTCTTGTGTCTGTGTATATCACAATCTGTGTATATGTCCGCCTTGCTTGACCTCTGAGTGACGACAGTCTGCTGATCGTCTGATCAACTCCTACTGCCGCATTCTGCCTTGACCACGATAGTCTATCTGTTCTTCTGCATTATTCACATGCTCCCAGAGGACCTTCACAGCATCTGCCTTATCATTCATAAAATCATCCCTTAATGATGCGACACCAGCCAGTCTGTCTGCCTGTCCATTCCCAGCCACACCAGAGTGTCCTGGAGAAAAGATCTAGCGAATGCTCACAACCTGCGACCTTATATAATGAAATACCCAAAACAATTTGGCATTTTATTATCTAATTGTTATATCAACGCGCCCGTTTTTAACCATCTATAGATGTTTTAACCGTCCATAGATGTTTTAACGCTAATATATGTTTTTAACCGTCCATGGATATTTTAACCTTCCATAGATGGCTTATCCAGGTCTCCCTGGTCTAGCGGTTACACGACTTTCTCTGTAATCTCGTATACTCTCTTAAGTAACGTGACGTTGTGCGAGAATAGGTCGCGGTTCTCTCCACGTCGGTAAGTTACGGGGTACGTGAGCCGGTCGCTCAGAAAGCAATGGCAAACTACTGAGCATAACCTTGCCAAGAAGTCAACAATTAGCTGAAACATGCTGATGTTGACAGCGATGTCCTGTAATGGATATACGGGGGAAAATAGATGGCTTAGGTCTTCCTAGTGTATCTCCACAGATTTTTCCAACAATCAGTCAATCAGGAGCCGTTTCCACGGTCACAATTGGCTGCAATGGATCTCCAACACTGTCAGTCTCTCGCCTTGATTGTTCACTCTGTCAGACTGATGTTCGTGCATCTCGTGATGCTATCTTCCCACTTCTATCGCTTGCCTGCCTTCAACCTTACCCTCCTGTATGGTTTTATTTTTAAAAAGTTGTCTTTTAACGTGGCCGAAATGTTTCACTTGCCTCTTTTTTCATTTCTTTCACCAACTCTCTTTTCATTCCTAGTGTTTCTAGAATCTCTGCATTTGATTGTTTTTTACCCCCGGAAATACTTCATATCCACATCGCCAGGGCTTCTTTTAGAGTTTCAAATTGTTGGTCATTGTCCATACCAACATATGTGGTACACATCTAAAGGTGCACAGAAAATTTGTTTTGTTATTATTACCATCAAACTTAGATGCACACATGATTGTGTACTAACATATGTGGTACACACACAAAGGAGCACAGAACATTAGCCCCGCTATTATTACCATAATACTTAGGTGCACACATCATTGCTCTTTAATATTTGTCCACTATGGCCAACCTTTCACTGGCACCTACTCATGCATTGTGCGTACACGACCATCGGATCACGCCTAAGTTTTCACTCTCAGATCACCACCACATCCTTGTTGCTTCCAGTTTCTAGCCTTAGTTTCCCATCCCCTACCCCGGTCACCATGACCCACAGACCCACACGGCTGTCTATATAAAAGTAGCAAGGTCCTATTCATGTCAGTATCACCAGTCTGCGATTCTGAGATGAGAAGCAAATAATTTGTTTCAAACTTTAATTTTATCTTCATTGTTCTCATTTCCCCCCCCCCCCCCCCCCCCATCCTTTTATTCTTCTCATCCCGTTCCTTATGCCGTAATGTAGTCACTGGAGAGGCTTATCTGTGATTGGATGATGTGTTTTGTGTATGTATTTGTGTGTTGATGAAGACTAGTCGGCGCAACATCCTTGTATTGTTCGTAATTCTGTTCTGTAAAACTGCATTACTTTGTGTAATTTTATATTGTTTTTATCTCTATGGGTGATTAGTAATTATTTCCGTATCTAATTGTCGCTATACTGCTCGTAGAAAAACTAAGAAGTATAAAAGAACTGATACATGAAGCCCATAAGCGGGCACTCTACCGCTGTTTATACGTCACCTCGACACTGCAAGGTACAAGAGGAACATGATGAGATGAGATGAGAGATTGCCGCTACTTGTTCCCAGTACAAGTTACCCATAACTCTGATGGCCTTTCGGTCTACTCCAACATCTTGAAGGCGTGTAATTAATCGTTCATTTTGTATTCTGTCCAAAGCTTTCTTGAAATCTATAAAACCTAGGCACTCTTCCGAATAAAGGTCCCAAATTATTTAGTGTAAAATATATCCCTTACAGGGCCTCATTAGTTGATGTTGTCGATCACTTCCAGTTCAGTATGTCGTGGACTGCTAGACTGATCGATGGATGCAATAAATGTTTCCTGGGTCCTCACTGTCGTCGGAGTGTATATCTATATCTTGTACGTACGTATTTCCACATATAACTGATAGGTATACACTCCGACGACAGTGAGGGCCCTCCGGGCCCAAAAACTTTTATTGCATCCATATTTGGTCTAGCAGTCCACCACACACACTCAATAACTGTACATAATAAATAAATCAATCAATCATATGCCATGCCGGAAAGCGTGGGCGGTCATGACTCGCCATTTCACTCGATCACCAGAGTCGTGGATCAGCTCAGTGTTCCTGTCTCGTCCATGCCATGTGGCCAAGCCATCCAGATATTTTCCTCTCTGTCTTCCTCTTGGTCTGTTCCCTTCGATCTTGCCAGTTGTCACTAAGTTCTCCAGTCCATTTCTTCTCATAACATGTCCAAAAAATTTTGACTGTCTACGTCTAATTTCTCTAATCAATCTACGATTTCATTTGTCTCCTGTAGTACTTGGTCATTGGTTTTTCTATCTGTCCATGGTATTCTTTGCATTTTCCTCAGAAACCACATTTCTGCAGCCATCAGATGTATTTCAGCTTGACTGCTCATTGTCCAAGTTTCACATCCATACAAAAGAATAGGCTCTATGTATCCCCACAAGACTCTTTTTCTCGTTTCAATTGACATCTTTTTATTGGTCAGAATGTTTTTCATCTTTCTAAAGGCTACTTTCGCCATTGTGACGGGATGAGTCTAGATCACTATGCGAATACCACCAATATTACGTTAGCTGAATTACTATTTACATTCTGGATTCAGTACAGCAGCTAAATTACTAATACTAACGTCAGAATGACTACACAGACCTTTTCTGCACTAAAACTACACAGTGCATTGGGGACAGCGTGTATTTTCACGTCATCTATTCAAATGATGTCACAAGGGAAATCCCCTGTCTTCAACCCTTATTAATATCAAGTCTACGGACTGGGGACATAGGTCCGTCACTCCCTAGCAACGGGAATAGGCGATATGATATTAGTACGGCTGCACCGGAAATTGTGACTAACAACTTCCGTCCGGTTCACAACGACCATAGCTGCTGTGCTAAGCAGACCTTATATGAAGTGAGCTGCCATATCCAATTGCATCCTTGGTAGATTATACCAATACCTATCTTAAGTGCTGCAATAAGACTGGGGGTGAGTGTAGTAACATAATAATTATGATTATAGTAAAAAGTGTGTACACATTTATATTCTGATATTGGGAAAACCCAAAACTTTCCCGACCATGTATATTTATGAAACGTGGTATTTGAAAGGGGAGACATTGATAGAAAACATGTGAGGCCTAGATATATTTATAGATAAAAATATATAGATATAATGTATAAACCTTACTGATTATTTTCATATGCATTTTGTGAATGTATTTACGTGTATATTTTGTTGAAAATATGATAACATGATTTTGCCATGTGGGCAGAAGTAGAAGAGACATGTGGAACATGATTCTCACATGCCAGCAATATTACTAGGCGATTATATTCAAACATAAATTTGCGTACCCCTGATTCACCGCCATGCCGAACTACACGACACTGACGGGCATAAGTTCAAAGCAAATACCATGTGGTGAGGAATCAGAATTTGGGGAGTAAATAACTCAACAAGGGATAACTGAGACATCCTAAAGCCCAATGCCTGGAATATCTCAGCCCCCTTGCTTGCCTGCTGGCCTTCTTCTTATCTTTTAGCTCGTATATTCTGTGGGGTATACCTCACGACTTCGTGGCGACACTTGATTGCTTTATGCCTAATGACTGATGTGGGATTAGGTTGAATTATTGTTGGCCCTTCCTTAGCTATCTAGGGAAACATCCTGGCTGCCCAGGACTTCCTCACCATGGTGTTAAGGAATACCCCAGTAATTATTGCATATGAGTCACTGCAAGTTTTACAACCATGTACATTTTGTAATGCCTTTTTCAAACAAAGATTTGTCTACATGTTCTACTCCAATGGACCATGTGGTCTTAGAATGTGTCCACTTATGGACCCTTTGTCACTTTGTATCACCATGTCATACAATGTATAGCCAAGCTAATAGGAGCTATTGGCCCTTGCTTTTGATACAGAATAGCAGAGAGGAATTATGTTCTGTTCCTATTCTGCATCTGACACATACACAACAGACACACAACACCAACACTCAGACACATTGTTATTGTCAAGACACTAAGGAGTCTGCAACTGTTTGTTTGATTTAAGGAGCCTCGCTGCTGATACTGCTGACACCTAACTGGTCCGGTTACCGAAACTTTGAGCCACCAACTAGTGGAGACGGAACCTGGAATCCGGAGGAGCATCGTACACCTGTCGAATGCCAGGGTCGACTCCAAGACATAATACAACCGAAAGCCAGCACTATTCCTAACAGAGATCAGATTGTCTCAGGTGACTCTGTGTCTACATGTGTTCTGAGTGTGTCACTGTCTGGATGGTGTGAATGATGATATGCTATCTAGTCTAAGCATCAGAAAACTATTTTATTTTTGTACCTGTAACATAAATGTAACTATCATAGTTCACCAGTTGAACCTACAATTTTCATTTTCTCTTTTATTATTAAAGAGTATTATTGTTTTATACTTTCACCAACGTACTCCACCCGTGATCATTTTGAACGCAAGGTGTGCGCGTGAGTGCGTGAAAGTATTTAAAACAGGGGGCTCCATCAATTGACGAAGGATCACCGACAGATAAACTAGACATTCGTGTTAGGGCTTCCTACATACACGAGTGTTCTTCACCTTCTGCCTTTGTCTACCAAGTGAATCCCAGTCTCTTCTATCGGGACCATCCCTTTAGACATTCTTGTAACGAGCCATAATTTCTAGAGACTGTCGGCAAACTCTTGGATAGGGATTTCTGTCTATTTCAATAGAAACACCCTAACGGTCGGTGACAACTGTGGTCTCGGTCCGGGATCCACCCAGCTAATTAGAAATAATATTTCTAATAAATTATGTTACTTGGTACAAAAATGTTTTTCTCATCTCAGTAAAAGGTAGAGTAGTTTAGGAAACTCTGTAATTAGTTGTTTCCATTCGATTGAGAGAGTGAAAGTGTGTTTTGTATCATTGTTTGTACTAACCATTTTGTGTATGTACTAATAAGATTTGTAAATTATTGCAATTGTATTAGTATAACTTGAATTGGGAAGTAGTATAATATTGATATAGAAATTGTAGTCCACTGATCACTCACCCTCTCAGTCAAAACTCAGTCATGAGTTCATCAGCAGATTTGCACGCAGCAGCGGTAGCTATGGGGTTATCGGAGCCGAAGCAGCCAAATATGTCCATGATATGGAGAGGGAGGTAAGGAAAGAAGACAGGGAAGATAAAATACGTAGGCATGAACTCGAGCTTAAGAAACTGGAAGCAGAGACAGAGCTTAAGAAAATCGAGGGCTGAGAAAGAACTTAGGCAGTTACAGGAAAACGAAAAAATCCGACAGCATGAGTTTAGGATGAAAGAGCTAGAAAACCAAGCTCTATCAGCAACCTGTTCTAACGCCAGCTCTCAGGCACCCAGCATTGAAACCCAGCTACATTCGACTTCTCATGTGGGTCCTATGAGTTTTCCTTTGATGCCGTTCGAGGAAAATCAGGAACAATTGGATAGTTACCTTCAGAAATTCGAGAAATTAGCTGAGTCATTTGGGTTGGCTAGGGAACACTGGAACTTGAAGCTTTCTCAGGCACTGAGGGGAACAAGCGTATGTAGTCTTTCAGGGACTACCTTCCAGGCCATGAACATTCTTATGAAAGTTTGAAATCGGCTTTATTGAAGGAGATATGAGTTAACCTCAGCTGCTTATCAGCGAAATTCCGAACCGCAAGACGTCTTGAGGGGTGAGTCATTCTCACAATTGTCCGCTCGTCTGCAGAGTTATCTCTGTAAATCGGAGACAATTGGGAGAGTATGAACACTCCTATTGCGGGCTTGCGGGAGATGGTTTTATGTGAGCAGCTGAGGAACTGTATGTCGAAGCCGATGGAAACTTTCATCGTTGAACAAGGGGCGCAAAACCTAGAGGAAATGATAGTCCTTGGCTGAAAGGTATCTGACTGCCCATGGGGACCCTGTCTCAACACAACCTCCCCAACCTCAAAAGAACCAACCTCCCCAACCTCAAAAGAACCAAATCCAACCAACATTGGGGACAACCCCGATACAATAACCAACCAGCAGATTAAGAGGGGCAACCCCAGCCACAACCAAACAACCCCACCGCCAACCCTTGTCTGGGCCACTGGTTCTTTTTTTTTTTTAGGTAAGACCAAACCCTCCCTACTTCCCTTTTTTGCACAAGAGAAACATGTTGTAGGAAAAAAAAGAAAATAAATAGAATAAAAAAGGGAAATAAAAAAGGAAAAAATAAAAAAAAAATAAAAAAATAGAAAGAAAAAAGGGAATAAAAAAAATAAAAAAAGAATAGGGAAAATAAAAAATAGAACAATAAGAATAATTAATAAAAGGATAGAAAGATAAAAATAATGGGGTGAGGAAAATAAAAAATAAAAGGAATAAAATAGAGGGAATAGAGAATAACTCCACAGACAGTACTCTTTCGACCCCGTCCCAGGGTGCTGGGGCTCCACCCCCACCCCAGAAGAGGGGATCCCCCCCCCCAGCCCAGAAAATCCCTCCCTCCCCCCCCCCCCCTCCACGCCAGAATTCCCCCCCTCCCCCCCCCCCTCCTTTTTCCACAAATCATTTCCCCCCCCCCCCCCGCCCCCCTCCCCCCCACCCCCCCCCCACCCCCCACCCCCGTCACCAGACCCCCCCACCTCTTTCTCTCTCCACACTCTTTTTACCCCCCGTCAGAATCAGGAATTAAATGTGGCGCCCCAACCCTAAATCCCCAAGGGAGATGATTTTGTTGCGGCCATATACTTTGTTCACAGACAAGGGGGGGAGGGGGGAACGGGAAGGGGGGGCGGGGGGGGGGGGGGTGGGGGGGGGGGGGAAAAAGGGAAGGAAATCCGCCCCCACCTAAATAGAGGGGGCGCCAACCTCCCATCAAGAAAAATGATGAAACAAAACAGAAAGCGGGCGCAAGGGGGAACAAGTGGGGGGAAAGACAGAAACCTCCAGTGACACAGGCACCCAGAACCAGAACAAGCAGCAGAACAGACCACAGCCAACCACCACGAAGCAAGATCACGTGTCAAAGGACAGTACTAGGGGTTTTGGTTTCCTTCGGTAGTGTCCTTTCCGAACGGGTTTGTGGTGTCTCTTACAATTATATGATTCTGCCATCGTTAAGCATTCCTCACCTGGTAAGAACCTTCTGATTCAAACACCGGAAGACACGAATTGAAAGGGATTTATTGATTAAAGGGCGTATCGTGGAACAACAAAAACAAAAAGCTCAACCTACCTTGGACCTTGCCGTGATCGCTTTAGAACTAGAATATTAGTTTGACTCTAAAATTCGTTATATTACGGGCGTACGCCCGCATATATCCCGGCAGCAAGGAGCAGTGGTGATTGGCTGACTCTCATTCTATGACATGATACTAGGATGTTTTAGAGAGAGAGTTTTAGATTTTAAGTATATATGGTCCTACTTGGGGGAACCAGGTCACACCCCCCCCCCCAGCGACATTTGGGGGCCTGGGATATGGCGAGGGGGATAGTGTTTTGGTGGCTGGACTGCTTCCTCAGTGCCAGACCCAGACCAGGGGCCTCTTCAAGAGTTTTACAGCAACCTCTGATCCCCATGATTCTTTTACCATTGGAATCCACTCACAGGGCGATATGAAAATTTATTTTAGAGCCGCACAGAAACCAGGACCCGGACTCTAGCACACTGTTTTTGTTTTTTTTAAGAAGATAAGAATAAATCCCAAACTGCTAGGAAAAAACCCCCCGCAGAGAGGATAACGCAGGAGACAGACGCAGCCCCGCCCGCAGAGAGGGGGGGAGAGGGCCGCAGAGAGAGAGGGGACTTGGGACTTTTTATAAAACCTTTCGAGAGGGGGGGGGACTTTATAAGAAGGGGAAATTGGTTGTTGGAGGTATCGTAGGGCCGGTAGTTTTTAAATAAAAATGAACAGGAAAACCATGGTCCAACTTTGTCAGTTACCAGCAAGCATATATGGCCACAAAAGTTCTACAAATGGGGCCACCAACTGCGTGTAGTGGGGCATAGGGGTGGTTGTGTTCCGGCAAACTTTAATCATCAACGCATTTCATGTCATTATTTTTTGGCCGGGAATAGGGAAATGGAAGGAAATGAATCCAATGGGGACATCAAAACGGTGTCGGGAAGAATGGATAGGAAATAATGAAATTGGGGGGACATCATAAAAAAGGTATGTGAAATCTTGTCCTGGGAGTAGTTGTGTCAAGCAGCCAGCGAAGTTGCTGTAGTTGCTGTGCTTGCACCCCGAAGACCACACGAGCAGGAACACAGACTGATGTGTTATCCTGGCCCACTGCGCCAGTTAAGTTAGGCGAAAAAAAGGAGGAAACATTGACCCATCCATGAATACCCACCCCTCTTTCTTCGATCGCCGGTATGGCTGTTTTTTTTTCCTCTGTAGTCGACATTGTTTTTGGACCCTTCTCTCCCAGTAGCAAACTCTAAAAGAGGAAAGAAGAGAAGAAGAAACAAAGAAAGCGAAGAGAGAAACAAATAACATATTAACTCTGAGCGGGTGGATTTTGGGGAGGATACCTGCTCCATTGTGGCGGAGAACGCAGCGATTATATTCTTTTATTTTAGCGGATTGATGATTGGAGAAGAGAAAGAAGAGAGAAGCGGCGGATTTAGACGAATCGAATTTCTTCCGTTATTTCTAGCCTTTTTCCTTGGACCAGACATTGCTGTTGATTTCTTAAAGGTGTCGAGGCCCTGGTCACGATTTTCACTCGGCTTAGGATTCCCTAAACCAATTCCTCACTGATAACGGCTCTCGAGTTTAGAGGAGAGATTGATGGAAGAAGTCTTCCATATTTTTCCAGACCTTACGCCACATACATTCCATGACCATACACACCCACAGTTCAACGCCTGTGAAAGGTGTTCAACGGGACATGATGTCTATCCTGGGGAGGAAGTTGGAGTTGGCACAGGACAGAAGTCTGGATGATTACATACCGGCAGCACTATTTGCTTACCGGGAATTCCTCAGGCTCCCTTGGCCTTCCCGGCAACCCTCCTCTGGTGTAGGCCCATCATAGGGTCTCGAGAAGCTCTCCTCGAGAACATGGACTGAGGCATGAGAACAGACGCAGACAGTAGTAGGAAATGCGTCCACGTATGGGGAGAATGCAAACACAAGTAACGATGGGATGGAGTAGCGACGAGTAATCTTAGAAGAGCCGAGCGAAACATGCCCAGTATTACACTAAACAAGGCCCCGAAGTGGATCGTTCACTAGACGGTTATAGGGGACAAAGTCTTTCTTCCTACTACTCCCTAGCGGAAACAATAAGTTTGGAGATCGTGGTGGCAGGGGCCGTTCCCCGTGGTAGAGAACTGTCCCGTACTCAAGTTACGAGATCGCCATCAAGGTAAGCAGAAGATGTATCATATCAATTGGCTTCGCAAATATATGCGAGGGAGAGCAATGAACCCCACAAGGCATTTGTTGGCAATGGCAGTGGCAGTTGACAGCGAAGTAGAGCACTGAGGGAGAACATGCGCGTGAATACTCCCCTACAACTTCAGGAGACCTTACAGATGTGTGGAAATAGATCCTAACCTGACCACTTCCCAAAAGGGAAAATTGGAGAGGAGGAGTATTACAATCATCACGCAACACTCCTCACCGACAAACCAGGTCGCACTAGCTTGATAGAATTTGATATGAAGCTGAACAGCCGTGATCCTATTAGGCAGAAACAGTATCCCATTCCCTATGCAAAGGAAGAGGCACTCAGAATTGAGATCAACCAGCTACTTCAAGAAGGAATAATCTCACCTTCTGAGTCACCGTACAGTGCCAATGTGGTGCTGCCTAGAAAACCTAGTGGGGAGCATCGGCTCTGCATCGACTATCGCCAACTGAATGGTATAAACCGAGTTCCAAGCAGAACCGCTACCAGACCATGGGCAACTCTTCGCCAAGCTGAGTAAAAGCCAAGTATTTCTCTAAGATAGACTTGAGCAAAGGATACTACCAGATCCCCGTGAAGCAAGAAGTTCGACCCTACCTGGCATTCAGCACTTCAACGGGACACTACCAATTCAACGTGCTCCCATTTGGCCTTAGTAACGCACCCAGCGTTTTCACCAGGATGATGAGAATTCTTTTGGACCCTCTAAGAGACCCATCCATTACCAACTTCATGGACGACATTCTCATTGCCTCCAATACCTTTGAGGAACATTTATCCTCATTGGAAGTTCTGTTAACCAGATTAGCTGAAGTAGGATTGACTGCTCGGCCCACCAAGTGCCAGCTAGCATTTCAAACACTTGAATTTCTGGGACATACCATAATCCAGGGTTACACCTCGCCTGACCCGAAGAATGTAGAAAAACTACAAGCCGCACCGCGACCCAAGACCAAGAAAGATGTGAGATCCTTTGTGTCTCTGTGTGGGTTCTACCAAAAATATATCCAGAATTTCAACATGGTTGCAGCCCCTCTCACAGATGCCACAAAGAAGGGAGCCCCAGAGAAAGTTTAACTGGACTGCAGATTGTGAGACTGCGTACACCATCCTTAAAGACAGACTTTCAGCAAGACCCATCTTGCAACTCCCAGATCTTACCAAAACATTTACCTTGCGAACGGATGCCAGTAATGTTGGCATTGGGGCAACACTGTTGCAGGGAGGACGAGAATACCCGACCATCCTTTTCCCAGTAGCATACGCCAGTCGAAAGTTAAACCAGGCTGAACGGAACTATTCCACCATCGAAAAGGAATGTTTATCTCTAGTATGGGCGGTACAGAAATTCCAACCATACTTATATGGAACAAAATTCATGGTTCAGAGTGACCACCAACCTCTGATGTTCTTAGCTGCCTCCAAGAAGTTAAACACTCGGTTGATGAGATGGTCACTGCTCCTACAACCATACACATTCAATGTGGAGTACATCCCCGGAAAAGAAAATGTGGGAGCAGATTTCCTGAGCAGACACCCTACTGCTGAGGATGAAGACAATGACCAGACGGACTCAGGAGGAAAATAAGCCATAGTCGATCTAGGCTCACCTACCCCAAAAGTTCACCTAGTCGTACTTTTCTCTAGGAGGGGCATATGTGACGGGATGAGTCTAGATCACTATGCGAATACCACCAATATTACGTTAGCTGAATTACTATTTACATTCTGGATTCAGTACAGCAGCTAAATTACTAATACTGACGTCAGAATGACTACACAGACCTTTTCTGCACTAAACCTACACAGTGCATTGGGGACAGCGTGTATTTTCACGTCATCTATTCAAATGATGTCACAAGGGAAATCCCCTGTCTTCAACCCTTATTAATATCAAGTCTACGGACTGGGGACATAGGTCCGTCACTCCCTAGCAACGGGAATAGGCGATATGCTATTAGTACGGCTGCACCGGAAATTGTGACTAACAACTTCCGTCCGGTTCACAACGACCATAGCTGCTGTGCTAAGCAGACCTTATATGAAGTGAGCTGCCATATCCAATTGCATCATTGGTAGATTATACCAAAACCTATCTTAAGTGCTGCAATAAGACTGGGGGTGAGTGTAGTAACATAATAATTATGATTATAGTAAAAAGTGTGTGTCAAAGACTCCGACCGCATCCCCTTCGCCAGGAAGAGCAGTCAATCATGAAGAGACCAGGAGGGGATACGGTGCCCGAGGGAAGGGCATGGGAGATGAGGTAATAAGAGTTGGGTGACCATTCCCTCATGAGACACGCAGGCGGTGTTCAGAGAGTAGCACTCTAATCACGATAACATCACGCCTCGTGGTAGCCACAGAGAAGTTGAGTATACACTCAACGTATCCACGTCTGCCATCAGCGTGCCATGTGAGGCAACACGCACCAAGGTGAAGGTCAATCCCCGTGGTGTTGTGAGAAGGAATGAAAGATTGGGAGACGGCCGGACGGACTTGTAGTGTTCACCTCGTTAGAGTAGCGATAGAGGTATTTGTGTTTATTTGTGTAGAAAGTTAGCATAGGGGTAGCAGCTCGTGACTAGATAATACTGTGGCTGTATGTTGTGTGTTTCAATAGCGGACTGTTCACTGCTTGTAGCGAGCCAACGGCAATAAATGTACCATTTAATTTCCTCGCACACGACTTGCAAGTTTTCTTGTATGGTGTGCCAGAAGTACCCGATGATGCCTGTCAGTCAGGTGACAGGCTAAAGTGGTATTTAGAGCTATCGTCCATCACTCTCCTCATAACAGTAAATACGAAGTGAAGCGCTCACCAGCGCGCAATCACACTAAGCTAACCAACCTCCCCGGGGCTTGGACTACCAGATGAGCCCAAATATTATCACGTTTGTAGTGTGTACGGTTTTTAATTGGTTGCAAATGTTTGTTAAAAGAGCCCTCCCTGCCAACTTTGAGGGGGTGTGTTGGTACATTTCAGCGTATTGATGGCTGCAATTGTATTAACTATCTTTAACATTTTTAGGGTATTTGCCGGGGGCGGGCATTGTTTGCGTTGTTTCTTTTTGGGTTGGACGTGGGTTTTTTCTTTTTTGGTTTTTGCCTGTGGGCTGAAAATGTTTATTTGGCCTAGCGTCTCGTGGACGAAAATTTATAGTGTGGTTTTTAATTTGTGTTATTAGTTGAATGAAAAATCATGTATGTCTGCAAAGCTGTTGGTAAGTATGAATCTTTTTTTTTTTTTTTTTTTATTTTCTTGCTTTCTTTCGGATATTTGGAGTTATGGTTATCTTTTTTAACCTAATTGATATTGAATTAAGCACCAAACAAGAGTCAGGGCGTGAGTGGATAAGTTTGCGGATACACCGGAGGTGATACAAGTGTTGGATATGTGCTATTATTTTTTTTTGAGGGGGCTGTGGGTTTCTGAGTTGTAGTGTGGGCGGGTGTGTGAGTTTGTATTGTGCGGTTGGAGTATGTGGGAGGTATTTGTGTTGTATTTATTATTTTGTTTTATGTTGTTTTGTGAGGCGTTTTTAATTGTTTTTTGTGTGGGTCGATTTATTTTTTGGGCGTTTTATTTTGGTTCGTTTGATGTTGGACTTTAGGCGTTGATGGGTGTTGATACACAAAAATGAAGCAGTGAAAATTAGCGCGGAAGTCTTCCACCCCGCCCCGCCGACCGTACCAAGTCCGACACCGGCCGGCACTCGACCCAAACTGAATATCGACATTTTATCACGGGGCGACTAACAAGATCCAATTACTTCTTTTTCTTTTTTGTGTCGAAACAAAGACTAAAATCTCTCTTGTTACTGTCTTTTTTTTTATGTGTTTTTTTTTTTTTTTGTTTTCTTTTTTTTTTCACTTTTTTTTTTTGTCCATTTTTACCCTTATCGATACTTTAGCTGTTTGCCCCCCCCAAAACAAACACACACTTTTGTGTTGTTTCCGACCCCCCCCCCAGCCCCCACCCCTCCTGCCCCACCGTTAATTTTTATTTATTTTTTTTTTTCCTCACCTGATTTTAATCCCCTAACTTTTATTAAATAATAAAAAATTTATAGTGTCCACATGAAACACAATTTTTAGGTCCCAACCGGACTGATTCTGCTAGTCGTCGCAGTGTTTCGCTTAGCTAAAAATTAAACATCGCATTTAATTTTTCTATCATTAACATGTCTCACAATTTTTAATAGGTCTAGAGAAAATTTTTCGGAGATAAAGGTGATGAGTATTTATGTGGATTTCAAAGATAAGCTTTAAATCTTTATATTAAAACTTTATTTTAAAGCCTGTGTTTTACCATAATTGTTTCCACCTTGTGTCTCATCCTCTTTGGACTTTAATAGCGGTGTAGACGTCTTAATGCCTTGTGACGTCGCCGCTTAATTCTCTCCTCTGATCGTGCTGTGGTTGACCGTTAATCCGTCCCCGTACATTTATCGGTTTTTTTGACGCTTCTCACCGACCCCTTGTTAAGTCTTTTTTAAACAAACTGGCTTGTTACTTAAGAAGTCGCAGAGCACAGAGCCAGAGGATTCGCGCTGCTGGAGATTTGGTGCGTGAAGAGAGCGTGAGGACGGAGAGACGCGAGTCCTGACCTTCTTCTCTTCTGCGCTGTGTATGCTGGGCCCCTCATCCCGTGTGGGCTGGCCCTGCTGGACTGGGAGCTGACTTGTTTCGGTGGACCTGGCCCAGACGCCTTGGCCCCCTGCACTTGAATCTGTGCTTGAATCTTCTCTCTCTTTCTCTTCATTGATGTATTTTCTTGTTTGTTCTGTGTTGCAGCTAGATTAATGGTTGTTCTCGACTTCGAGGACCGCGCAATATAGTGTTGTATGAATTTAAACAATTTGAATACAGATGTTGAGTTATTCCATTGCTAGTGTGCAAAAAGATCAACACTGCAAAAAAAGCAGAGTAGTACAGTAGAAAGTAGTAAGTACAGTGCAAGTAGTAGAAGAAGTACAGTTTAAGCTCAGTAAGTGTAGTACAGAGTAGAAACAATGTTTCCAGTGCAACTTGAAGTAGTAAGTAGTACCACGTGAGGTAATGGTCTACGGCTTTGGTGATAGGTGTATCAAAAATATTTTGGCGTGTATCTTTGTCCACAGCTTTAGTCCTCTAGCCATTATGTCCCGTTCGATACAACGAGGGCAAAAGGAAAAAATACTATTTCATACTGTCCTGATAGACTAGGTATGACTTGGCTTTGCACAACGCTTACAAGTACGTGGAAAAGTTATAGATATCATCTAAAAAACCAATAAGTGTAATCAAAGTTAGCATGGACTTCTCAGTGACATTGTACGAATTCTGCCCTTACATAGTGTACTCAAACTAGATATTACAGACTTCTTGTTTACAGAACACCACTCAAGTGTACACGCACATTTTCTAAATTGACAATCATATTATCCATTTAGCTTCTAGCAGTACAAAATATTATCATCACCAGATCCTGGATCACAGATGGGAGTCTGTCATCTTGTTCCACAGTCACAATTGTTGTCACTCCATTAGTAAATGTAGTATGTAGTAGTACGAGGGAATCACTTCATAGTGAGATGCCCTCCAACGCTAGAGGGTATGTTCATGACTGGACTGCCCTGCTTCTCACTAAAGGCCTGACATAAGCTACCATGTGGGAGAGTAATCCGAGTGAGGTAAGTGGACGCAGTAAATATACCGATTCTTGAGACCTAAAACTCTTCAAGGCGATAACACAACAGACTGAAGTGTCAGGCGGTTCTGAGAAGAAAGGATTATTAAAGTTTACATGAAGCCAATGGGGTAGTTTGGCAGGAGTGTATGAGTGAGCGGTGGGGCACTACGCCGGGAGAGAGCTGTACGTGAGGTTTGTGAGATGTTTGAGTGTTTGGTTTTTGTAGAGATGAGGTGGATGATTGAGATTTTGTGTGCTCAAAGAAGAATATGAGGATTCCTAATTACGAAACTAGGATGAAGGTATGGAGATTCTACTCCTCGAAAGTTGGTATAGCCATCGCGCAAAGAAATGCTATACTAGTTTGTTTTTGGAGAGATCGAGTTGACCGTGTTGGAGATTTGTCGTGTGGATGATTTTGTAGATTTTGGAGGATGCATTTAGTAGTAGAGATGATATGTAGGAGGGATTGAGATGTAGGCGTGGAGATAGATCGGTAGTACAGATTTGTCGGATGTGATTGGAGATGTTGTGGGGAGATTTGGTCTAGTCTGTGGTACGTGAGGTGGAGGGATTTGGTTATTGATTCTTTATGTGGTTTCTTCCAATTACAAGACGGCTAGGCGGCAAGACAGAGAGATTCTTACGTGTACGCTGATTTCTCCAGTGAACGACGTTCGCAGGTCTTTGTTTGTAGGGGTTTTAATAACCGTATTATTTTTTGATCAAAGCATTGTCTGGTGGAGGAGTTTAATAGGTGCATCTCTTTTGC
>JACEFZ010025727.1:0-39860 GCA_014155875.1 Cepaea nemoralis
ACTCAATCGTCTAAACATTGATATTGCTGGCCTGCAGGAGACTCGCCTCGCTGAGGAAGGGTCACTCAGGGAAAACAACTACACCTTTTTCTGGAAGGGTAGAGGGCAGGCAGAAAAAAGGCAACACTGTGTGGGCTTTGCAGTGAAGAATTCGCTACTGGGAATGATTGAAATTCCAGCAGGAGGAAATGAAAGACTATTATCCCTGCGCTTGGCAACCTCTTGTGGGTTTGCCACCATTATTACTGCATATGCACCGACACTCGATTCCTCTGATGATGTGAAGGATTCGTTCTATGAGGAGTTAGATTCCGTGATCAAGGCAGTTCCAAAATCTGACTACATTTATATGCTCGGTGATTTCAATGCTCGTGTGGGCAAGGACTCGAGTTCATGGCCAGTGTGCCTTGGAAAATACAACATCGGTCGCATGAATGGAAATGGGCAAAGGCTGCTGGAGCATTGCACCAGTAATGACCTATGTATTACAAACTCCTTTTTTAAAACAAAAGAGATGCATAAGGTCACATGGAAACATCCAAGATCCGGCCATTGGCACCAGCTGGACTTCATCATCACACGGAGACAACATCTGAACCATATATCATTGACTCGTAGTTACCACAGTGCTGACTGTGATACGGATCATTCTTTGGTTGTTGCAAGGGTTAGACTGAGACCAAAGAGAATCTACACAGCTAAACACAAATCTAGCTTCAGGATTAATATTATTAACACTCATGATCCTGAAAAGTGCTTTCAGTTTCAACAGCAACTTGAAGACGCTTTCACTGATACACCAGAAAATTGTACAGTAAATGAAAAGTGGGGTCAAATTAAGGAAACTCTTTATAAAACTGCCGTAGGGGTTTACGGCACTGTGGATCATAAGAGGCAGGACTGGTTTGCGGCCAACAGCGAGACTCTGCAGCCCTTGATTGATAAGAAGAAGAAAGCTCTCTTAAGAAACAAGGAAAGACCAACGCGTAACACTCTGAGTGAGCTTAGGCAAGCTAGGAAGGATGTGCAAAAGGCTGCCAGGCAGTGTGCAAATGATTATTGGATCAAGTTATGTGAGTCCATTCAAATCGCAAGTGATAAGGGAGACATAAGAAGCATGTATGAAGGAATAAAGAAAGCCTGCGGTCCAGTGATCAAAAGAAGTGCACCATTGAAAACCTTGACTGGAGAAATCATCACTGATAAGAAACAGCAGATGGACAGATGGGTAGAGCACTATTTGGAGCTTTACTCAAGTGAGACCAAACTAGCGGATGATGCCCTCAACGCCATAGAGGCTCTACCAACTCTTGACCACCTGGACACACTTCCCACCATAACAGAAGTTAAGTGTGCTATAAATGAACTTGCATCTGGCAAGGCTCCAGGTAAGGATGGGATTCCAATAGAGGTTATCAGGAGTGGGCAAGACACACTCACTATACAGATCCACCAGCTAATAGAGCTATGCTGGCGTGAAGGACAAGTCCCTACAGGATTTCAAAGATTCAAGCATCATAACACTGTACAAGAACAAGGGCGATCGGAGCGACTGCAACAACTATAGGGGTATCTCACTTCTGTGTATTGTTGGAAAAGTATTTGCCAGAATTGTTCTGCGCAGACTTCAAGTCCTAGGAGATCAAGTCTACCCCGAATCACAGTGTGGCTTTCGACAGAACCGGTCTACCACTGATATGATATTCTCATTGCGACAAATGCAAGAAAAATGCCGTGAACAGAATCAACCACTGTTTATTGCCTTCATCGACCTCACAAAGGCATTTGATTTGGTCAGTCGTGAGGGTCTGTTCAAGGCACTAAAGAAGATTGGCTGCCCACCAACTCTTCTGTCCATTGTGGAATCGTTCCACACAGGCATGAAGGGTATAATCAAGTTTGATGGTGCAACTTCTGAAGAATTTGAAATCAAGAGTGGAGTTAAGCAAGGTTGTGTACTAGCTCCCACCCTCTTTGGAATATACTTTTCACTTCTACTGAAATATGCATTTCATGATCAGGATGGTGGTATATACATTCACTCACGCTCAGATGGCGGCCTCTACAATGCTCAGAGATTGAAGGCTAAGACCAAAATTAGGAGGGTACTGATCAGAGAGTTGCTTTTTGCAGATGATGCTGCAGTTACGACCCACTCTGAGGAAGAATTGCAATGTCTACTATCTGCATTCTCCAATGCTTGTTCTGAATTTGGTTTAACAATTAGCAAAAAGAAGACACAGATTATGTCACAAGGTGCACATGGGGTACCATCAATCTTTATTGACGACGCCGAACTAGAGATAGTAGACCATTTTACATATCTAGGATCAGTGGTAAATAGCAAATTATCCCTAGATCAGGAAATCAACATCCGGATTGGTAAGGCAGCAACAACAATGAACAGGTTAAGAAAAAGAGTCTGGGAGAACAGGAAGCTTACTGCCAAAACAAAAGTCCTTGTCTATCAAGCCTGTGTCCTTAGTACTCTTCTCTATGGCAGTGAAACCTGGACAACTTACTCACACCAAGAGAACAACTTAAACAGCTTTCATATGCGGTGTCTGCGAAGAATTCTTGGTATTAAGTGGCAAGATAAAATCACAAATACTGAAGTATTGGAAAGATTGGAAAGATGTTATGTGTGACAGTTTATTCCATGCTCAGTCTTCGTAGACTTAGATGGATAGGACATCTTAGGAGGATGGATGATGGTAGAATACCAAAGGATATCTTTTTTGGTGAATTACAGATGGGTAAGAGATCTCAGGGTCGGCCTCTACTACGATACAAAGATGTGTGTAAGCGGGACATGATTGATACAGGCATTGATAATGCTACATTGGGAGCAAGTCGCCGCTGAACGTGTTGCATGGAGGGCAAATATCAGAAATGGAATAAAGTCAAAGGAGAAAATTATTGCAGAAAAGTCACACACCAAGCGTTTGAGACGTAAGATGGTGCATGATGGTGGAAATGACCACGTGTTCACATGCACCCACTGTGAACGGACATTTACAGCGCAAATTGGCCTTATCAGTCACACTCGCTACCGCCATAGTTAAAAGTTATTATGCCTTTTTAAAGCACAAACTATCGTCTGTCAAGACGGCAAGGTGCCAATGAGTGATGAGTATAATTGAGAGAGAGAGACTGTACAATTGATTGAGAGAGATATTGTACAACCGAGAGAGAGAGAGAGAGAGAGAGAGAGAGAGAGAGAGAGAGAGAGAGAGAGAGAGAGAGAGATATTGTACAATTCAGAGAGAGAGAGAGATTGCACAATTGCAAGAGAGAGAGACAGAGAGAGAGAGAGAGAGAGAGAGAGAGAGAGAGAGAGAGAGAAAGAGATAGAGAGAGAGCAGGACAGAGTTAAATAGGCAGTGCTACATAGAGTAATATGTGTATGAGTTTGTGTGTGTGTGTGAATGTGTGTATGTGTGTTTCTGTGTGTGTTTGTGTGAAATAATAATAAAGAGTTCAATAGAAAGTGTGTAATAGTGTGTGTCATAGAGCGATACAGAGAGAGAGAGAGAGAGAGAGAGAGAGAGAGAGAGAGAGAGAGAAGAGAGAGAGAGAGAGTGGTGGAAGTGAAATAAAGATAGAGGGAAACAGAGTCAGAGAGTAACAGAGGAGTAGTGTTTATTGAAAAGAAAAAGTGTAATCGAGTGACAGAGAGCCCAACAGAGAGAGGCGGAGAGTAACAGAGAGTGTCAGGGCGAAAGATGGAGAGAGAGAAATCGAGCAATACCTCATTGAGCGGACGTGCAGTGAATGTGCCCCGAGCTAGTGCCTGGCCCATCTATCAAGGTATGACAGTTATGTCCCCCGCACACATACCTGACTGAGGCACATCAAATTCTCTGGCAGAGCCAGACGGATCATCCTAATGAACCTCTTTGTTTCCACGTTAGGAGATGTCCGGGTGCCAACCTCGGCCTTCCAAATGTGTACAAGTGTGTAGGTTATGCATATCTATTTGTTCTGTGTGTGTGCGTGTGTTGGGTGTGTGTGTTTTCTGTATGTGTTTCTGTGTTCTGTGTGTGTGTGTTCTGTGTGTGTGTGTGGTGTGTGTGTGTGCTGTGTGTGTGTGTGTGTTCTGTGTGTGTGTGTGTGTGTTCTGTGTGTGTGTCCTCTGTGTGTGTGTCCTCTGTGTGTGTGTGTTGTGTGTGTATGTTCTGTGTGTGTTATGTGTATCTGTTTGATTGATGATTTTTGTGCTGTTGCTGTTGTTGTTGTTGTTGTTGTTTGAGTATGTGTTCTTTGTCTGCAATGTTGTGTGTGTGTGTGTGTGTGTGTGTGTGTGTGTGTGTGTGGTGTGGTGGGGGGGGGGGGGGGTAAATGTGTGTACATGTTTTCTGGGTGCATACTTTCTTTGTATGTACGTGTTTATGTGTTTGTAGTGTTTATGTATCTGTTTGTATTCTGTATGTTATGTATGTGTTTGTAATGAGTACTTTATGTATGTATTTGTATTATGTTTGCATATTATGTATGCGTCTGTGTTGTGTATGTATGAATGCGCATTGTGTTTGTATGTTACGAGTATATATGTAAGTGTATTGTGTTTGTATGTTATGTATGTGTGTATGTATTATGTTTGCATTTTATCTATATCTGTGTTGTGTTGTTTTGTGTATTGATATTATGTATAATCACAATAAATGATGTTATTTTGGGTCAAGTACTGACATTTAAATATCTAGGCACATGGATGGCATCAGATGGAAGATGTATCACATTGATAAAGAACAGAAAAGAACAAGCATACATTGCATTATATCAAATGATGCTCGTGTTATGCAATAAGTCCTTACTACCGCAACTTATAAAAAGAATTCTCGCATGTTACATAGAACCAGTTCTGACATACGGCTGCGAATCCTGGACAACTGGTAAACAAGCGGTAAAAAAATGGAGATGTGGCTTTACAGAAAAATTCTGAAAATGCATTGGACAGCCAAAATGAGCAGTTTGGACATTTCGTAAAGACAACTTAACACAAACACCAGAAAGAGGCAGTCATAATTTGTGGCCACATTATGAGGAGACAGAAACTGGAACATGTTGTGAGAACGGGAAAGATTTGTGGAAAGAAAGACAGGAGAAGACAGCAAGAGAACATTCTTGGCATTGTGTCATAACACGCAAGGGAGTGAACACACGAATTGGTCCATGACGTCAGAGATCGTAATTTGTGGATAGCATTTTCTCCCAAAAGCAATGGCAAACTACTGAGCGTAATCTTGCCAAGAAATCAACAATCAGCTGAAAGATGCTGATGTTGATAGCGATGTCCTGTAAAGGATATGCAAACATATATATTTATTTTCTCCCAAGCCAGTCGGCAAGGCAGTTGATGATGATTTTATGTATGTGTTTGTTCAGAGAATGTATTTTGTTGATGTCATGATCGCTATCTGGGTTAGCGTCCTCCCAGTGTGTCACATGAATGTTGTGCCAAATGACAAGTGACGGTTTTGTGACATGTGCTGGTTGTGTTGATTTGTTTACCTTCACTCGCTTTCAACTCCAGCGTAGTCCATACACATGCGACTACTTCTAGAGCACTGGGCTGATCTTTGCGTGTGGATTAGCTTTCCCTATTACCAGTGTCCCTAGCCATCAGGTGAACCCATTCCGACTTCAGAGGTACTTGTAATTTACGTCCCTAAATCAAGGACGGGAAGTCAACATTTGAGCCCAACTGACCAGTGTAGAAGTTGAACCCGCTACCTGGGCATCAGCGCACCGGGTGTTTAAGAACGAGCGCTATTATCCATTTGGTCATACTGACTTCACTGGTTGTGTGTGCTCAGTACATGTGAATTCACTGGTTGTGTGTGCTCAGTACATGTGAATTCACTGGTTGTGTGTGCTCAGTACATGTGAATTCACTGGTTGTGTGTGCTCAGTACATGTGAATTCACTGGGTCAGCACACGGAATATTGTGCACTGGCTTGCTCGCCTGGTGGTGCCTGAATCAATCTCTTGCAGTTGCCGGACTGATGTCCTCTATCTTTACCACTGTGGCTGTAGAATGAATGGGATGTAGATGAATATTGCAGCATATCCTAGCTGGCTATTATATCATAACCTTCCACGTATGAAGGTCTGTCGTTTACCTCAACTGGTAGTGCCTTTTATAGAATTTCCTCTTTTTCTTTTAAATCAAGGAATAAGACGACGAAGATAGAGGTGGTGGTGGTTGGGGGGGGGGGGGAGGAGGAAACTTCTACAACTTTTAAATTAAAATGGTAATATGTCTTGAGTTTCACCTTTAATGTTTCATTGTTTGCTTTCTTTTATGTTGACTGATTAGTGCAGTACGTATCTAACAGAATTGCGCGAAATACGGCAGGCAATAAACGGTGGCATCTATTGTTCGGGTCTTCATTGTTCAATGCGATATATATTGTGGAAGGATCCTATATATCTAAATGTACTTCATGTTAGAAATAATTGACCTGCACTTGGAGTTCACGTTAACAAGCATAAACAGACATCACTGCACGTTAGAAGTCATAGACATACAGTTGTACTTCACGTAAGAAATCGTAGACATAATTTGCACTTCACGATGACAATCATTGACATACAGCTGTACTTCACGATAACAACCATAGTACTTCACGATAACAACCATAGTACTTCACGATAACAACCATAGTACTTCAGGATAACAACCATAGCACTTCACGATAACAACCATAGCCACTTCACGATAACAACTATAGTACTTCACGATAACAACCATAGTACTTCACGATAACAACCACAGTACTTCATGATAACAACTATAGTACTTCACGATAACAACTATAGTACTTCACGATAATAACCATAGTACTTCAAGATAACAACTATAGTACTTCACGATAACAACCATAGTACTTCACGATAACAATCACAGTACTTCATGATAACAACTATAGTACTTCACGATAACAACTATAGTACTTCACGATAACAACCATAGTACTTCACGTTAACAACTATAGTACTTCACGATAACAACCATAGTACTTCACGATATCATCATTGGCACCTTGCCGTCTTGACAGACGATAGTTTGTGCTTTAAAAAGGCATAATAACTTTTAACTATGGCGGTAGCGAGTGTGACTGATAAGGCCAATTTGCGCTGTAAATGTCCGTTCACAGTGGGTGCATGTGAACACGTGGTCACCTCCACCATCACGCACCATCCCACGTCTCAAACGCCCGGTGTGCGACCCTTCTGCAACAACTTTCCCCCTTGACTCCACTCCATCTCTGACACTTGCCCTCCATGCAACACGTCCAGCGGCGACCCGCTCCCAACGCGCATTATCAACGCCTGTATCAATCATGTCCCGCCCACACACATCCCCGTATCGCAGCAGAGGCCGACCCCGAGATCTCCCACCCATCCGCAACTCACCAAAAAAGATATCCTTTGGTATTCCACCATCACCCATCCTCCCAAGACGTCCCATCCATCCAAGTCCACGAAGACCGAGCATGGAACAAACTGTCACACAACCCGATCCCTCCAACACTTCAGTATCTGTGATTCCGTCCCGCCACTTAACACCAAGAACTCTTCGCAGACACCGCATATGAAAGCTGTCCAAACTGTTCCCCTGGTGTGAGCAAGCTGTCCAGGCCCCACTGCCACAGAGAAGAGCACCAAGGACACAGGCCCGATAGACAAGGACCTCCGTTTTGGCAGTAAGCCTCCTGTTCTCCCAGACTCTTTTTCTTAACCTGTTCATTGTTGTTGCTGCCTTACCAATCCGGATGTTGATTTCCTGATCCAGGGATAATTTGCTATTTACCACCGATCCTAGATATGTAAAATGGTCTACTATCTCCAGTTCGGCGTCGTCAATAAAGATTGATGGTACCCCATGTGCACCTTGTGACATAATCTGTGTCTTCTTTTTGCTAATTGTTAAACCAAATTCAGAACAAGCATTGGAGAATGCAGATAGTAGACATTGCAATTCTTCCTCAGAGTGGGTCGTAACTGCAGCATCATCTGCAAAAAGCAACTCTCTGATCAGTACCCTCCTAATCTTGGTCTTAGCCCTCAATCTCTGAGCACCGTAGAGGCCGCCATCTGAGCGTGAGTGAATGTATACACCACCATCCTGATCACGAAATGCACACCTCAGTAGAAGTGAAAAGCATATTCCAAAGAGGGTGGGAGCCAGTACACAACCCCGCCCAACTCCACTCTTGATTTCAAATTCCTCAGAAGTTGCACCATCAAACTTGATTACACCCTCCATGCCCGTGTGGAACGACTCCACAATGGACAGAAGAGCTGGTGGGCAGCCAATCTTCCCCAGTGCCTTGAACAGACCCTCACGACTGACCAAATCAAATGCCTTCGTGAGGTCGACGAAGGCAACAAACAGTGGTCGATTCCGCTCACGGCACCCTTCTTGCACCTGTCGCAATGAGAACATCATATCAGTGGTAGACCGGTTCCGTCGAAAGCCACACTGCGATTCAGGGTAGACTTGATCTCCCAGGACTTGAAGTCTGCGCAGAACAACCCTGGCAAACACTTTTCCAACAATACACAGAAGTGAGACACCCCCATAGCCGCCGCAGTCGCTCCGATCGCCCCCGTCCCTGCACAGTGTCACGATGCTTGAATCTTTGAAATCCACTTCACGATAACAACCATAATAATTCACGATAACAACCATAGTACTTCACGATAACAACCATAGTACTTCACGATAACAACCATAGTACTTCACGATAACAACCATAGACATATATATAGCTGTACCTCACTACAACACATTATAGTATAAATTTCACGTCAGAAATTTAAAAAAAAAAAAGGTGCAGTGATGACACAGACAATATTTAGACCAGCCGGGCGAATGTCAATGCAGCCTGTCAATGGCAAGGAATTTGCTAGCTTCATGGTGCATGACTGCAACACCAGGGCACTCAAACATTGGATCCGGGGAGTGGGAGAGAGACAAGGCACTGTATCCTGGATCACTTGTTAGTCAAACACAAGATGGCGTTCAAGCCCAGCTCAGAAATTGCCTTTTTGTAAGGGAGGTGACTGGTGGAGTAGCCTGCAAGCCAAGCTAGGCTTTCAAAGTGAAACATCAAACATACGGAATCTCAAACATCATTTTCCAATTGACAGGATGCTGTGAACATTTATTAAAGCTGCCGTGCGCTTGGCGACAAATCGGATGATTCTGTCGACATAATTTTCCCCCATTCATCGGGACATTTCTTTTTTAAGCTGTCGCGAGTTTTACCTCTCACCGCTAGGGCCCATACAACTGACTGCAATATCATTATGTTCTCGTTTTGTTGGTTAAACAACTAGAAGAAACGAGGCGCTTTGGCGAGTGACGGAAAGAAGCGAGTTTCTTTCTCGTGAAGCAAAGGTTCAAATGTGTGCACTTACGGCGGAGCGATACACAAAATCCCTCAATAACCTTAATCTATTGATGTAGGGAAGGATGATTTAGTCCGCGGGTCCCGGCGAGTTAAAACATGACCAAGAATAGCTGGCGCTGGAGTACTTAGGCCCCGTGTTTGCCATGCGGGAAGCATGTATCCTAGTGACAAAAACTAAATCCAAATGTTGGGCTGTTGAGGGGTAATTGTTCCCGCCGTAAGCTCATCGATTCTTTAGCGGTGAGACAGCCCATCGAGCAGGTGACAGTCCTTCGAGCAGGTGTGAAACAACACGTTCTTTCATCCGTTTGCTGTGTGCCAGGATGGGCGACTGTTACACGAACTTAACACGGTTGTTAACAAATAGGGCACTGTCCCGACGATTAGGGAATGTCCTCCGAAAAATCTAATTCAGCTGCTTGTTTTTACAGGTCTCTTTCCTGCTGTTCGAGGGAATCCATTTCACACGATCAGACACAACCGATAGGTGACTTTCCTGTTTCTATCTCTATGTGTTCTACTTTAATACATCACTTTATCTCATTCTATCTCTGTGTGTTCTACTTTAATACATCACTTTATCTCATTCTATCTCTATGTGTTCTACTTTAATATATTACTTTATCTCATTCTATCTCTATGTGTTCTACTTTAATACATCACTTTATCTCATTCTATCTCTGTGTGTTCTACTTTAATACATCACTTTATCTCATTCTATCTCTATGTGTTCTACTTTAATATATTACTTTATCTCATTCTATCTCTGTGTGTTCTACTTTAATACATCACTTTATCTCATTCTATCTTTGTGTGTTCTACTTTAATATATTACTTTATCTCATTCTATCTCTGTGTGTTCTACTTTAATACATCACTTTATCTCATTCTATCTCTGTGTGTTCTACTTTAATATATTACTTTATCTCATTCTATCTCTGTGTGTTCTACTTTAATACATCACTTTATCTCATTCTATCTCTATGTGTTCTACTTTAATATATTACTTTATCTCATTCTATCTCTATGTGTTCTACTTTAATACATCACTTTATCTCATTCTATCTCTGTGTGTTCTACTTTAATACATCACTTTATCTCATTCTATCTCTGTGTGTTCTACTTTAATACATCACTTTATCTCATTCTATCTTTGTGTGTTCTACTTTAATATATTACTTTATCTCATTCTATCTCTGTGTGTTCTACTTTAATACATCACTTTATCTCATTCTATCTCTATGTGTTCTACTTTAATATATCACTTTATCTCATTCTATCTCTATGTGTTCTACTTTAATACATCACTTTATCTCATTCTATCTCTATGTGTTCTACTTTAATACATCACTTTATCTCATTCTATCTCTATGTGTTCTACTTTAATATATCACTTTATCTCATTCTATCTCTATGTGTTCTACTTTAATACATCACTTTATCTCATTCTATCTCTATGTGTTCCACTTTAATATATCACTTTATCTCATTCTATCTCTATGTGTTCTACTTTAATACATCACTTTATCTCATTCTATCTCTATGTGTTCTACTTTAATATATCACTTTATCTCATTCTATCTCTATGTGTTCTACTTTAATACATCACTTTATCTCATTCTATCTCTATGTGTTCTACTTTAATACATCACTTTATCTCATTCTATCTCTATGTGTTCTACTTTAATACATCACTTTATCTCATTCTATCTCTATGTGTTCTACTTTAATACATCACTTTATCTCATTCTATCTCTATGTGTTCTACTTTAATACATCACTTTATCTCATTCTATCTCTATGTGTTCTACTTTAATACATCACTTTATCTCATTCTATCTCTATGTGTTCTACTTTAATACATCACTTTATCTCATTCTATCTCTATGTGTTCCACTTTAATATATCACTTTATCTCATTCTATCTCTATGTGTTCTACTTTAATACATCACTTTATCTCATTCTATCTCTATGTGTTCTACTTTAATACATCACTTTATCTCATTCTATCTCTATGTGTTCTACTTTAATACATCACTTTATCTCATTCTATCTCTATGTGTTCTACTTTAATCACTTTATCTCATTCTATCTCTATGTGTTCTACTTTAATATATCACTTTATCTCATTCTATCTCTATGTGTTCTACTTTAATATATAACTTTATCTCATTCTATCTCTGTGTGTTCTACTTTAATATATCACTTTATCTCATTCTATCTCTATGTGTTCTACTTTAATACATCACTTTATCTCATTCTATCTCTATGTGTTCTACTTTAATACATCACTTTATCTCATTCTATCTCTATGTGTTCTACTTTAATACATCACTTTATCTCATTCTATCTCTATGTGATCTACTTTAATACATCACTTTATCTCATTCTATCTCTATGTGTTCTACTTTAATATATCACTTTATCTCATTCTATCTCTATGTGTTCTACTTTAATATATCACTTTATCTCATTCTATCTCTATGTGTTCTACTTTAATACATCACTTTATCTCATTCTATCTCTGTGTGTTCTACTTTAATACATCACTTTATCTCATTCTATCTCTATGTGTTCTACTTTAATACATCACTTTATCTCATTCTATCTTTGTGTGTTCTACTTTAATACATCACTTTATCTCATTCTATCTTTGTGTGTTCTACTTTAATACATCACTTTATCTCATTCTATCTCTATGTGTTCTACTTTAATACATCACTTTATCTCATTCTATCTCTATGTGTTCTACTTTAATACATCACTTTATCTCATTCTATCTCTATGTGTTCTACTTTAATACATCACTTTATCTCATTCTATCTCTATGTGTTCTACTTTAATCACTTTATCTCATTCTATCTCTATGTGTTCTACTTTAATCACTTTATCTCATTCTATCTCTATGTGTTCTACTTTAATATATCACTTTATCTCATTCTATCTCTATGTGTTCTACTTTTATACATCACTTTATCTCATTCTATCTCTGTGTGTTCTACTTTAATATATTACTTTATCTCATTCTATCTCTGTGTGTTCTACTTTAATACATCACTTTATCTCATTCTATCTTTGTGTGTTCTACTTTAATATATTACTTTATCTCATTCTATCTCTGTGTGTTCTACTTTAATACATCACTTTATCTCATTCTATCTCTATGTGTTCTACTTTAATATATCACTTTATCTCATTCTATCTCTATGTGTTCTACTTTAATACATCACTTTATCTCATTCTATCTCTATGTGTTCTACTTTAATACATCACTTTATCTCATTCTATCTTGTGTGTTCTACTTTAATATATCACTTTATCTCATTCTATCTCTGTGTGTTCTACTTTAATACATCACTTTATCTCATTCTATCTCTATGGTTCTACTTTAATACATCACTTTATCTCATTCTATCTCTATGTGTTCTACTTAATACATCACTTTATCTCATTCTATCTCTATGTGTTCTACTTTAATACATCACTTTATCTCATTCTATCTCTATGTGTTCTACTTTAATACATCACTTTATCTCATTCTATCTCTATATGTTCTACTTTAATACATCACTTTATCTCATTCTATCTCTATGTGTTCTACTTTAATACATCACTTTATCTCATTCTATCTCTATGTGTTCTACTTTAATATATTACTTTATCTCATTCTATCTCTGTGTGTTCTACTTTAATACATCACTTTATCTCATTCTATCTCTGTGTGTTCTACTTTAATACATCACTTTATCTCATTCTATCTTTGTGTGTTCTACTTTAATACATCACTTTATCTCATTCTATCTCTATGTGTTCTACTTTAATACATCACTTTATCTCATTCTATCTCTATGTGTTCTACTTTAATACATCACTTTATCTCATTCTATCTCTGTGTGTTCTACTTTAATACATCACTTTATCTCATTCTATCTCTATGTGTTCTACTTTAATATATCACTTTATCTCATTCTATCTCTGTGTGTTCTACTTTAATACATCACTTTATCTCATTCTATCTCTATGTGTTCTACTTTAATATATTACTTTATCTCATTCTATCTCTATGTGTTCTACTTTAATATATCACTTTATCTCATTCTATCTCTGTGTGTTCTACTTTAATACATCACTTTATCTCATTCTATCTCTATGTGTTCTACTTTAATATATCACTTTATCTCATTCTATCTCTATGTGTTCTACTTTAATACATCACTTTATCTCATTCTATCTCTATGTGTTCTACTTTAATACATCACTTTATCTCATTCTATCTTTGTGTGTTCTACTTTAATACATCACTTTATCTCATTCTATCTCTATGTGTTCTACTTTAATACATCACTTTATCTCATTCTATCTCTGTGTGTTCTACTTTAATACATCACTTTATCTCATTCTATCTCTATGTGTTCTACTTTAATACATCACTTTATCTCATTCTATCTCTATGTGTTCTACTTTAATACATCACTTTATCTCATTCTATCTCTGTGTGTTCTACTTTAATACATCACTTTATCTCATTCTATCTCTGTGTGTTCTACTTTAATACATCACTTTATCTCATTCTATCTCTGTGTGTTCTACTTTAATATATTACTTTATCTCATTCTATCTCTATGTGTTCTACTTTAATCACTTTATCTCATTCTATCTCTATGTGTTCTACTTTAATACATCACTTTATCTCATTCTATCTCTGTGTGTTCTACTTTAATATATTACTTTATCTCATTCTATCTCTATGTGTTCTACTTTAATCACTTTATCTCATTCTATCTCTATGTGTTCTACTTTAATACATCACTTTATCTCATTATATCTCTGTGTGTTCTACTTTAATATATTACTTTATATCATTCTATCTCTGTGTGTTCTACTTTAATACATCACTTTATCTCATTATATCTCTGTGTGTTCTACTTTAATACATCACTTTATCTCATTCTATCTCTATGTGTTCTACTTTAATCACTTTATCTCATTCTATCTCTATGTGTTCTACTTTAATACATCACTTTATCTCATTCTATCTCTATGTGTTCTACTTTAATACATCACTTTATCTCATTCTATCTCTATGTGTTCTACTTTAATACATCACTTTATCTCATTCTATCTCTATGTGTTCTACTTTAATACATCACTTTATCTCATTCTATCTCTATGTGTTCTACTTTAATATATTACTTTATCTCATTCTATCTCTATGTGTTCTACTTTAATACATCACTTTATCTCATTCTATCTCTGTGTGTTCTACTTTAATACATCACTTTATCTCATTCTATCTCTGTGTGTTCTACTTTAATATATTACTTTATCTCATTCTATCTCTATGTGTTCTACTTTAATACATCACTTTATCTCATTCTATCTCTATGTGTTCTACTTTAATATATTACTTTATCTCATTCTATCTCTATGTGTTCTACTTTAATACATCACTTTATCTCATTCTATCTCTATGTGTTCTACTTTAATACATCACTTTATCTCATTCTATCTCTATGTGTTCTACTTTAATACATCACTTTATCTCATTCTATCTCTGTGTGTTCTACTTTAATATATTACTTTATCTCATTCTATCTCTATGTGTTCTACTTTAATACATCACTTTATCTCATTCTATCTCTATGTGTTCTACTTTAATATATTACTTTATCTCATTCTATCTCTATGTGTTCTACTTTAATACATCACTTTATCTCATTCTATCTCTATGTGTTCTACTTTAATACATCACTTTATCTCATTCTATCTCTATGTGTTCTACTTTAATACATCACTTTATCTCATTCTATCTCTGTGTGTTCTACTTTAATCACTTTATCTCATTCTATCTCTGTGTGTTCTACTTTAATACATCACTTTATCTCATTCTATCTTTGTGTGTTCTACTTTAATACATCACTTTATCTCATTCTATCTCTGTGTGTTCTACTTTAATATATTACTTTATCTCATTCTATCTCTATGTGTTCTACTTTAATACATCACTTTATCTCATTCTATCTCTGTGTGTTCTACTTTAATCACTTTATCTCATTCTATCTCTGTGTGTTCTACTTTAATACATCACTTTATCTCATTCTATCTTTGTGTGTTCTACTTTAATACATCACTTTATCTCATTCTATCTCTGTGTGTTCTACTTTAATATATTACTTTATCTCATTCTATCTCTATGTGTTCTACTTTAATACATCACTTTATCTCATTATATCTCTGTGTGTTCTACTTTAATATATCACTTTATCTCATTCTATCTCTATGTGTTCTACTTTAATACATCACTTTATCTCATTCTATCTTTGTGTGTTCTACTTTAATACATCACTTTATCTCATTCAATCTCTATATGTTCTACTTTAATACATCACTTTATCTCATTCTATCTCTATGTGTTCTACTTTAATACATCACTTTATCTCATTCTATCTCTATGTGTTCTACTTTAATACATCACTTTATCTCATTCAATCTCTATGTGTTCTACTTTCATACATCACTTTATCTCATTCTATCTCTGTGTGTTCTACTTTAATACATCACTTTATCTCATTCAATCTCTATATGTTCTACTTTAATACATCACTTTATCTCATTCTATCTCTATGTGTTCTACTTTAATACATCACTTTATCTCATTCTATCTCTGTGTGTTCTACTTTAATCACATTCTCATCACATGACCCAAAAAAAGATGTACGCCTCTTTCTTATTGTTGTATATAATGTTCTAGTTTCATTAGCCTCTTTCAGAAAATCGTTGTTAGATACTCTGGCAGTTGCAACATTCATCTCAAGAACCCCATCTCTGTTGCTTCTACGTTCTTTCTAATTTGTTCATTTACATTCCAAGATTCACAGCCATACAGCAAAACTGGTTCTTTATAGCATTTCAGCACTCTCTTTTTAACATTCAATGATAGTGACTTACTGCATAAGATACTCTTCATTTTCTGAAATACAACCTTTGCTTGCCAAAGTCTGCTCTTAATCTCTGTTGAGCATCCTCCATCTGATGTTATAAATGCCCCTGGGTATGTAAAACTATCCACTTAGTGAAGAATGTTCCCTTCTGTCTATATTCCACATTTGGATGTCACCTTTTTTCTTTGATATCACCATAGTTACTGTTTTTTTTATATTCAAGGAGAGTACTTTCTTTGCACTTTCCATTACTACAATGTCCAACAATTGCTGTAGATCTTTTGCATTATCCACCATCAATACTGTGTCAGCTGCAAAGCGTATATTGTTTATATTATAACATTCGAATATTATTCCTGGCTTCTCTTTGATTTCTCTCATTATTACTTCGCTATATAAGGAGAAAATATCCTATGACAAAACATATCTCTGCCGTACTATCAGTCTTATTTGTTCATAAATTCCTTCATTATTTACCATTTTAATTTCTACTACTTGGCAGTAAATATTTTTTTTTAAATTATTATTCTGAGATCTTTCCCGTCAATGTTAATATCTACCAACATTTTAATTATTTCATAATGTTTTACTTTATCAAGTATAATCTATGAAGCACAGATATATGTCGTTCTGTATCTCTGTTGATCTTTCTATGAGTGTCCGTAATCGTGGGGAACGGGTTACGTACGCAGTTCGTAATCCCCAATACCCGCATTAAAACATAGCTCTCCGGTAATATTCTTTGTTCGTTTGATGAATGGGGTCCTTTAACATTTCCCATTGTTCGTTTATATTCTGTATTTTAGCTATTGCATTGTACATATTTTTCACAATAACTCTGTATTGTTCTTGAATTTCTTTATCTATCTTCAAAACCTCTTTATGAAGTCTCATGTTCTAACCACTTTCTTTTCTCTCTTCAGTCTTATTTTTATTAGTTCACATAGTGGTACATGATCACTACTACAGCCAGCACCCGGCATTGAATGATTGAATGAAAATGGAAGAAGAAATTAACTTGGTTCAAGCTGGATTTAGACAAGGAAGATGAACAAGAGATCACATTCTTAATATGTGTTTAATAATAGAGAAGTGCAGAGAATTTAATGTAAACCTATTCTCATGTTTTGTGGATTATTCAAAGGCATTTGACTGTGTACAACATCAGAAACTTCGGGAAATCATGAGGAATATGGGCTTTCCACCACATGTAATACAACTCATAAGAATGCTCTATCTAGACCAACAAGCAGCGGTTAGAATAGATGGCGAGACATCAGATTGGTTTGACATCAAGCAAGGAGTCCGTCAAGGATGTGTGCTGTCCCCCTATTTGTTTAACCTGTACGCCGAAAATATAATGAGAAATGTAAGAGATGATATAAACAGGGAGCTATATGATGCCCTAAATATCGGTGGTCTTGACATACCAGAGATTCGGTATGCTGATGATACAGTATTGCTATCCACAACACAGACTGGTATAGAAAACCTAATAGCCTCAACCCATTTGAATAGTGAAAATCACAACTTGTATCTTAACATTATAAAAACAAAGATAATGCATACAGATAAAACCACTATGGAGAAAGAAATATATGTTAATGAGGAAAAATTGGAGGTGGTGGAAAATTTTGAATATCTTGGGTCATTGATTACCAACAACGGTGACACAATGAAAGAAATTAAACGACGACTATCAATTGCTCTTCAAAGACTAAAACAACTGAATAAATTATGGAATGGGACAGACAGAACTACAAAAATTAGATTTTTAAGAGCATGCATCTTTCCTATTGCAACATACGCCTGTGAGACCTGGACACTTACTAAACAAGCTGAACAGCGCATAAATGCCTTTGAATATAAATGTTATAGACGAGTTCTAAGAATATCTTGGGTAAAGAAAAGAACAAATGCATCCATACTTCAAGAGCTGAAGTACTGAAGAAGGTTGGCTATTAAAACCGATAAAATAAAGAAAATTGAAATATTTTGGTCACTTGAAACTTTTGGTCACGAAAGTTTGGAGAGAACAATAATGGAAGAGAAGATGGATGCAGAATGTGGCGGATGATCTCCAGATGGGTGTATCGGACGCGGGACATCTTGCTTATGATCGAGAGGTTTTCCGGTAGGTTGTTATGGGGGCGAGGTTCTACAAAGTACATGCTACTGAATGATTGAATGAATGAACGAATGAATGAATGAATGCATGCATGCATGCATGAATGAATGAATGAATGAATGAATGAATGAATGAATGAATGAATGAATGACCCGGCATTGGGTTTACATTAATTAATGCATTTCTAAACCTGTTATTAATAAGTATGTAGTCAATTTGGTTGAGTATTTTCTTATCAGAGCTTTTCCACGTGTGAAGTCGTCGTTTATCGTGTTAAAACCAGGTGTTCCCAATTATCATATCATATATATATATATTTGCCTATTCTATTAATTGCTCTCCCCTTTCATTTTTTGTACTTAACCATAATTCCTCACTACATTCTCCATTTTTCCTTTCCCTACTTTTACATGAAATATTATCTACACCAGTGATATAATGGGCGAGAGTTGTGTGAACCAAAAGGACCTAAAATAAATTAGGTTCAGGACGAGAGCAGAAGACCGCAGGGAAGCTTAAGTGATTCGGTACCACAAGAGAGCAGAATGAGGCAGTTAAGCTCAAGTAATTTGGTACCACAAGATGTAACTCTGATTCTACTTCTGTACTGTATCCCCCATTGGGGGCATTGTCTCTCAACCAGACCACATCAAGTCTGACTATATGTTACTATCTCCCGCAGCTCTATCCATGTCCTGCCTCCATGTCCTGCCTCCATGTCCTGCCTCCATGTCCTGCCCCCATGTCCTGCCTCCATGTCCTGCCTCCAAGTCCTGCCTCCATGTCCTGCCTCCCTTTCCTGTCTCCGTGTCATGTCTCCATGTCCTTCCTCCATGTCCTGCCTCCCTTTCCTGTCTCCGTGTCATGTCTCCATGTCCTGCCTCCATGTCCTGCCTCCCTTTCCTGTCTCCGTGTCATGTCTCCATGTCCTGCCTCCATGTCCTGCCTCCCTTTCCTGTCTCCGTGTCATGTCTCCAAGTCCTGCCTCCATGTCCTGCCTCCCTTTCCTGTCTCCGTGTCATGTCTCCAAGTCCTGCCTCCATGTCCTGCCTCCCTTTCCTGTCTCCGTGTCATGTCTCCATGTCCTGCCTCCATGTCCTGCCTCCATGTCCTGCCTCCCTTTCCTGTCTCCGTGTCATGTCTCCATGTCCTGCCTCCATGTCCTGCCTCCATGTCATGTCTCCATGTCCTGCCTCCATGTCCTGCCTACATGTCCTCCCTCCATGTTCTACCTCCACGTCCTGCCTTCACGTCCTGCCTCCATATCCTGCCTCCACATCTTCCCGTCACGTCCTCCCGCCACGTCCTCCTTCCATGTCCTCCCAAAATTATTCATCTTCGTCTGTAATTTTCTTCTCCATGTGTTTTTAGATCTCTCCTATTGCATTTTCCTTGTGGGTTCCAGACAAGAGAGTGTCTAGTTATATTGTCCTCAGGTTGTCTCAGTGTGTTTCCTATCTTGTAGGTTCCAGACAAGAGAGTGTCTAGTTATATTGTCCTCAGGTTGTCTCAGTGTATGTCCTATCTTGTGGGTTCCAGACAAGAGTGTGTCGAGTTATATTGACCTCAAGTTTTCCCAGTGTGTGTCCTTTCTTGTGGGTTCCAGACCAGAGAATGTCTAGTTATATTGACCTCAGGTTTTCCCAGTGTGTGCCCTATCTTGTGGGTTCCAGACAAGAGTGTAGTTATATTATCCTCAAGTTGCCCCAGTGTCTTTCCTATCCAGCGCCCGCGTCATTCCCTCTGGGATCACAGGGATTCGTACAGTTCTCTCCGTAAGCTCTGTATTTGTTATTCTGTCATACCATTGTATTCCTACTGTCATGGGTAAGCACCAATAGTCAATTTTTATAGTTTATTGGTAATTCTTTTAGTCCTTCTCTAAGTTTATGACCAATATAGCAGTACCATATATTGATTTACTACAAAATAATTTCAAATCAGATACTGGCAGATGTATATGACAAAGGAAAAGTAGGGAAAAGGTTTACGGGGAAAATTGGAAGAGCTGTAGTAGATGTACTGACCTGGTTGGCATCTTCCAGTCCTCCAAGGTGATTGGCGTGAAGACTAAGTAAGGACGGATCTTGGTCGAGACTTAAACCCGGGTGTGGGCCATGGTGAAGGACGTCATGCCGCCTCAACCCCGACATGTAGTCCGGCCGCCGGCTGTCGTAGCCTAGACCTGGGTGCATGTTGAGGTGGTCCTCCCTGCGGGCTAGCATACCTCGGTCCGTCGGGTGGAGCTGGTTGTAGTGCTGGCCCGTCTGCTGGAATGGGTTGACGTGTCCGTAGGGGTCCACCTGATGGTGGTGAAAGTCCATGGCTTGCTGGGGTTGGTATGGAGGCGGGAAGTAGGGAGGCTGGAAGTCTGCAGCCCCAGCTGGAGTGTGGCTCAGTCTTGGGGCTGAGGAGAAGGATCCCGAGCTTGTGCTGACTAAGTGACCGAATCCGCCATGAGAGCCCACCAGGTCGGGGCGACGATCCTGAAACAAATAAACAAACAAACAAACATAAGACACGTATTTTATAAATATACAAGCAGATACACTGACTTAACAAAAACAAGGCCCGCTGTTGAAGTTCTTTTTGTGGTAGAATTCTGATGTTGGCAATAAGAAATGGCTTGAAAGTAACGGAGATTTGGTTTCTGCGATGAATGTTGCTAATACTTTGGACTGGCAGAGTAAATAATAACGACTGCCTGAAAGAGACTAATGATAATTGAAAACTATATATAACAATAAAGAGACAAACTTTGATTATGTGATGAGAAGATAGATATTGGAGAACAACACGACAAGTGACAAGAGACAGACCACGAGAAATGATGCTGGATGGACTGAGACGGTAACTGACAGGAATACCGTCTGCAGAGATGATTAAGAACAACAAAGACCGAGATATGTGGAGAGGCATGAACACCTACGCCAGAATACAGTTGGCAGAGAGCAACACCTGTATGGAACATGTCAAGAATACAGTTGACAGAGAGCAACACCTTTAAGGAACATGTTAAGAATACAGTTGACAGAGAGCAACACCTGTATGGAACATGTCAAGAATACAGTTGACAGAGAGCAGCATGTGTATGGAACATGTCAAGAATACAGTTGACAGAGACCAACACCTGTATGGAACATGTAAATAATACAGTTGACAGAGAGCAACACCTGTATGGAACATGTCAAGAATACAGTTGGCAGAGAGCAACACCTGTATGGAACATGTCAAGAATACAGTTAGCAGAGAGCAGCACCTGTATGGAACATGTCAAGAATACAGTTGACAGAGAGCAGCATGTGTATGGAACATGTCAAGAATACAGTTGACAGAGACCAACACCTGTATGGAACATGTAAATAATACAGTTGACAGAGAGCAACACCTGTATGGAACATGTCAAGAATACAGTGGACTGAGAACAACACCTGTATGGAACATGTCAAGAATACAGTTGGCAGAGAGCAGCACCTGTATGGAACATGTCAAGAATACAGTTGGCAGAGAGCAACACCTGTATGGAACATGTCAAGAATACAGTTGGCAGAGAGCAACACCTGTATGGAACATGTAAATAATACAGTTGACAGAGAGCAACACCTGTATGGAACATGTCAAGAATACAGTTGGCAGAGAGCAACACCTGTATGGAACATGTCAAGAATACAGTTGGCAGAGAGCAACACCTGTATGGAACATGTCAAGAATACAGTTGGCAGAGAGCAACACCTGTATGGAACATGTAAATAATACAGTTGACAGAGAGCAACACCTGTATGGAACATGTCAAGAATACAGTTGGCAGAGAGCAACACCTGTATGGAACATGTCAAGAATACAGTTGGCAGAGAGCAACACCTGTATGGAACATGTCAAGAATACAGTTGACAGAGAGCAACACCTGTATGGAACATGTCAAGAATACAGTTGGCAGAGAGCAACACCTGTATGGAACATGTCAAGAATACAGTTGGCAGAGAGCAACACCTGTATGGAACATGTCAAGAATACAGTTGACAGAGAGCAACACCTGTATGGAACATGTCAAGAATACAGTTGACAGAGAACAACACCTGTATGGAACATGTCAAGAATACAGTTGACAGAGAACAACACCTGTATGGAACATGTCAAGAATACAGTTGACAGAGAACAACACCTGTATGGAACATGTCAAGAATACAGTTGACAGAGAACAACACCTGTATGGAACATGTCAAGAATACAGTTGACAGAGAGCAACACCTGTATGGAACATGTCAAGAATACAGTTGGCAGAGAGCAACACCTGTATGGAACATGTCAAGAATACAGTTGACAGAGAACAACACCTGTATGGAACATGTCAAGAATACAGTTGACAGAGAGCAACACCTGTATGGAACATGTCAAGAATACAGTTGACAGAGAGCAGCACCTGTATGGAACATGTCAAGAATACAGTGGACTGAGAACAACACATTAAGCAATTTTGCTAATAAGAAATTTAAACAACAAAAGAAAAGCAAATTGATTAAGGAAACTATCTGTAGACAGGGAAAGGGTTCTCATATAATGAAGAGAGACAAATGGAAACTATCTGTAGACAGGCAAAGGGTTCTCATATAATGAAGAGAGACAAATGGAAACTTTTCTGACAATTCGGGGATGCATTTTCCCTTTGTGAATTAGAATAATGAAAGCACAAACTATATATTGCGCAATTCATTGCCAGACATATTTCGCTCTGTCTTGTCACGTGCACACTACAGAACAAAGTGTAACATGCAATGAAGTCGCGCCATGAATCATTTCATGAAAAATCAACAAAACACACTGCCTGATGTTTCTACGTCTCCGCCATGGTGTTAAAGAGACTGTATGTTGACATAACTGTGGTATACCATCGTGTATAGCACATACTGTACATGCATGTAGCAGTGTATTTTTATGACAATTGACAAAGCTTGGGGGGGGGGGGGGGGGATGAACAGTTGGGCAAATTCAGAAATACCCCTCCTGGGGTGGTGTGTGCCAGTAGCATAACATTAAAATATCCGAGATTACAGAGGTAGGGTGAAGGGGTGGTGACTAGGTATAATTCAGGAATCAGTCTTTTGTGTCTCAGGAGACAGCTGATGATTTTGTAAATGAACTGTAAGAAAATGATTGAAAAGTCTGACGTCAGGAAAATTATTGAAAGTTGTGACGTCAAGATAAATGACTGAAAATTGTGACATCAGGGAAAATGATTGAAAATTGTTACGTCAGGAAAAATTATTCAAAATTGAGATGTCGCGAAATATGATTTAAAATTGTGATGTCAGGAAATATGATTGAAAATTGTGATGTCATGAAATATGATTGAAAATTGTGACGTCAGGAAATATGATTGAAAATTGTGATGTCATGAAATATGATTGAAAATTGTGACGTCAGGAAATATGATTGAAAATTGTGATGTCAGAAAATACAATTGAAAATTGTGACGTCAGGAAATATGATTGAAAATTATGACGTCAGGAAATATGATTGAGAATTGTGATGTCAGGAAATATGATTGAGAATTGTGATGTGAGGAAAAAAATGTGCACCTGGGGGATGTGGATTGTCCTACACCTTCATACGTTAAATATGGGACACAGTCGTCGTGTTTTGGTCGAAACGTCTACATATCACACACACACACACACACACACACACACAATTTCTCTTACCCCGGCACACAGTCTCTCTCTCTCTCTCTCTCTCTCTCTCTCTCTCTATCTCTGTCTGTCTGTCTGTCTGTCTGTCTGTCTGTCTGTCTGTCTGTCTGTCTGTCTGTCTGTCTGTCTGTCTGTCTATCTCTCATACACACACATTCTCTGTCTCGTACACACACAAACAATCTTTATCTCTCTCTATTTTACACACGCGCGCGCACCACACACACACACACACACATACACACACACAATGTTTCTCTTTCTCTTACACACACACGCGCACTCATATGTGTCGCAGAATTCCTTCGGCAGTTAAAACTAACTTTCTTGTAGTAACTTCCTGATGTTTTGAGTCGAAATAAACCACAGAACTTGGTGACACCTGGCAATACTGTTGGGGAGAAAAAACTTGGTGACAACTGGCAATACTGATGGGGAAAGAAAACCAATATGAAGCTAGAGAGATAAATATCTGGATGACTCGTCCACATGGCATGGTCGAGACAAGAACACAGAGCTGATCCACGACTCTGGTGGTGGCGTGAGACGACGAAACATGGCCACCCACGCTTATAGGCGTGGCAAAGATGATGATGATACATGCTATATCCCTCAGTCAATGAGTATTTCGTTTCATATTTGACAGTTGCAATCACTGGATATGTTGAACATCATCATCATGTGCCATGTGTTGGTTATACCAATGGTGATAATATAAATACTGGTTTTGATGTTTGATTTGAAAGTAATTGTAGTAGTATTAGTAGCTGTGATGGTTGTAGTAGTAGTAGTAATAGTAGTAGTAGTCGTAGTAGCAGCAGCAGTAGTAGTAGTAGTAGTAGTAGTAGTAGTAGTAGTAGTAGTAGTAGTAGTAGCAGCAGCAGCAGCAGCAGTAGTAGTAGTAGTAGTAGTAGTAGTAGTAGTAGTAGTAGTAGTAGTAGTAGTAGTAGTAGTAGTAGTAGTAGTAGTAGTAGTAGTAGTAGTAGTAGTAGTAGCAGTAGCAGTAGCAGCAGCAGCAGCAGAAGTAGTTGTAGTTGTTGTTGTTGTTGCTGCTGCTGCTGCGTTGTGTTGTGATAGCAGAGGCGGTATCATGTAACTATTCACTGTGGTGGCTGCAACCGTTGCACTACCCTGTTTGTTTAGAATAGAACAGTTTCTATAACTGAGAGGAGAGATACAAAACGATCACAGACAGACCGGCAGACAGACAGATAGACTGACATGCAGAAAGACACACATACCGACATACAATCAGACAGACAGACAGACAGACAGACAGACAGACAGTAGCATACGTCTCGTCTGTATGGTGAATGCATATTGTGGTTAGATGTGCAGCATGGTGAATATGATTACCATTACGGGTAGAGAAAGGTGTCATATTGTGTGTGTGTGTGTGTGTGTGTGAGAGAGAGAGAGAGAGAGAGAGAGAGAGAGAGAGAGAGAGAGAGAGAGAGAGAGAGAATTGAGAGAGTGTTTGAGATAGGGAAATGAAGAGTGTGTGAGTGATGATGAAAGAAAGTGTTAGAATGGATGGTGGAGAAAATGAGAGCGACAAATAAAGAATGAAAAAGAGGCACAGTAACAAAATAACAGTGAATGCGAGAACGACAGGTAGTGAAAGAGAGAATTAGAGAGAGAGAGAGAGAGAGAGAGAGAGAGAGAGAGAGAGAGAGAGAGAGAGAGAGAGAGAGAGGTGGGCGAAGAGCAAGAAGAGGGAGAGAGAGTGTATCAGAGTGAGTGAGCGCGAATGAGAAAGGGAACTAGATAGTGAGATCGAGAGAGAGAGAGAGAGAGAGAGAGAGAGAGAGAGAGAGAGAGAGAGAGAGAGAGTGTGAGAGAGATGGAAGGGGGGGGGGGGGGGAGAAAAGAAATGTACACACAGAGAAGTCAAAAGAATAACTCAGTGCTATACAAACAAATATAGTTAAAACATATTAAAAATAATAAAAAAGATCATTAATATTCAAGCAACGAGAAAGGAATCAAGAAGACCAACAAAAACAAAGAGTTCACCTCTGATCCCTCCAACAAACCGAATGCTGAAGGCATGGTATGCTGATGTTGTTGTTGTTGCTGTTGTTCTCTTGTGCCGCCTGGCGCGCTGGAGCTTGTGAAGCTATTAACGTTATCTCTAGAACTATTCACTAAACCACAGCTGAAGGGAAAATGCTGATGGTGCCTTCTGGAAGGCTTCTGAAGCTGTTGCTCCGCTAGCGGTGACACGGACACTCGCTTGTTCCCTGGTCCGCGATTGTCGGGGAAGACGTGGTTTCTTTGTTGCTGGCTACCAATGTCGGAGAAGTACTTGCTGGCTGGGACGTCTGTCAGAGGCGGCCCTTTGGCTAGGACCAGAGACATTCCTCATGTCCACACGATCATATCTGATGAGAACCGCGATCTCAAAAACGCTGCTTCTCTACACTGTAGAAGCAGTAGCTCTACCTTCTCGACCAGGCAAGATAAGTGCATAAGGGTTACATCCAGCGCCTCCGGGCTCTCCAATGAGACGGTCAGTTACTGACCACTTATTTCAAACCCCGTGTCGATTATGTTCATTGGTGTAGTTCCTGTGACAAACTTGGCCATAGTCAAATCCACTGTCCCGAGCAAATCCAGTTTGCTATCAGGATAGACATCCTTAGTCTCTGTAGATGATGGTTCAAATTACACCACATACCGACCTTATCACAGTTTCCTTTAACGACTGCTCTATTAAATATGAATATTACTGTATTCAAAGACGTGGAAATCAAGTGAAAACTACTTCATTTTCGTTACAAGAATACATATACGAACGGCTCTCAAATACAGGCGTGTTTAGAAATGTCGTACTAGTCTTCGGTCTGACTAGCCCGGTACGACACGGTTTGAACAAAGCAATGTTTTTCCGAGGTCAGTTCTAAACTGAAGACACAAACAATAAGTTGCACAATTTATTGCCTGACATTATCCGCTGCAGCTCGACGGGTGTATCTTCTAGAAGTCACAAAATAAACTAAAGCAAAACGATAAATCCTTCACTATACAAAAAACTTATTTCTATAATAAGATAAACTATCTACCAGTGCTATGATAAGATAGTCAGTTAGACATTACTGTGGTCGACAATTTGAATTACTGTGTGTTTATGTTTGTGGTACATTCTAGCTTGAAGGGTTTGTCTTGTTGTTTTAGTTGCTGTTCTGTGACTTTTACAGAATGCGACGGTCTAGATGTGGGGGGCATGTTTAAGGGTGTAGAGTGTAGACTGATTTTCGCCGATCAGGAAAACTGCAAGAGGACACAAGCTGGTACCCGAGGACACAAGCTGGTACCCGAGGACACATGCTGGTACCCGAGGACACAAGCTGGTACCCGAGGACACAAGCTGGTACCTGAGGTCACTAGCTGGTACCCAAGGACACATGCTGGTACCCAAGGACACAAGCTGGTACCCAAGGACACAAGCTGGTACCCGATGACACAAGCTGGTACCCGAGGACACAAGCTGGTACCCGAGGTCACTAGACAAAGGAGAGAATATTAAGTATAAACACATCGGATCACAACCCGGTTTACCCAACACACGACTTGCTCGCTATATTAAAGTAACAAGTGCACTGCCATGTTCGGCCAACTAGCAACCTAGGATGATATTATCACTGGCCAGGTGTTTATACCGATGTAGCTGGCTTAAATTACTTTTCGTTCAGAAAGCAATGACAAACTACTGAATGTAAAAACTGTATTGTAAAAAAAAAAACAACAACAACATGTGGTTGGGGTTCATCGCAACGTCCTTACATCATCGCAACGTCCTTACAACATCGCAGCGTCCTTACAACATCGCAACGTCCTTACAACACCGCAACGTCCTCACAACATCGCAACGTCCTCACAACACCGCAACGTCCTTACAACACCGCAACGTCCTTACAACATCGCAACGTCCTCACAACACCGCAACTTCCCATACAACATCGAACGTCTTTATAACATTGAAAAATAAAAACAATTGATAAGCCGAAATACGGCGTGTTTTAGTTTTCCACATGTTCTGTTACCTGACGTCTCATCGCGAACATAAATCTTCCCTTGTATACATCCTTGCCCCTCATCCCTCACTTCTATCACTTCTTATAAATACCCATAGAATTAGTAATGTTATTTTTGTGATAACCTCATGGTTTAGTCAACATTTTCAACATCCTTCAGAAATAGTCCCCTGGTTGCGAATCTTCATCACAACATTCCAGTATCTGGGCACGACTGTCTAGGGAAGGTTTCTTCACAGCAACACATGCTTGTCGATGTCATAACTCATGTCAGTTGATGTCATGATTGATGTCGGCTATCCCTTTGTGGTGATTGTATTGTCAGCCATTCTGGCGTGTCGTGCACGGGACATACTTCGTTGATACATGGCGCAGTCATCAGTTAAATTACATCGTAAAGCCAATAGTAACAAACAGATGTTGACAAACTCATCAATTAGATTACATCTTCAAACCAACAGTCACAAACAGATGTTGACAGACTCGTAAATTGGATTACATCATAGAAAGGAAAGCTATATGCACTTATTAAAAGACATGTTAACTTCTTCTCCTCCTCCTCCTCCTCCTCCTGCTTCTTCTTCTTCTTCTTCTTCTTCTTCTTCTTCTTCTTCTTCTTCTTCTTCTTCTTCTTCTTCTTCTTCTTCTTCTTCTTCTTCTTCTTCTTCTTCTCCTCCTCCTCCTCTTCCTCCTCCTCCTCATCCTCCTTTTTCATCTTCTTTTTCTTCTTCTTCTTCTTCTTCTTCTTCTTCTTCTTCTTCTTCTTCTTCTTCTTCTTCTTCTTCTTCTTCTTCTTCTTCTTCTTCTTCTTCTTCTTCTCCTCCTCCTCCTCCTCCTCCTCCTCCTCCTCCTCCTCCTCCTCCTCAACCTCATTCTTCTGATATTTTTCGATTGGTTTTGACTTCTAACCATTATTGGGACATGGCACTCAACCAATTCACCCCAAGCCCTCAACCAACTCACCTAAAGCTCTCACCGAACTCACCCCAAGCCCTCAACCAACTCACCTAAATCTCTCACCGAACTCACCCAAAGCCCTCAACCAACTCACCTGAAGCTCTCACCGAACTCACCCCAAGCCCTCAACCAACTCACCTAAAGCTCTCACCGAACTCACCCCAAGCCCTCAACCAACTCACCTAAAGCTCTCACCGAACTCACCCCAAGCCCTCAACCAACTCACCTAAAGCTCTCACCGAACTCACCCCAAGCCCTCAACCAACTCACCTAATGCTCTCACCGAACTCACCCCAAGCCCTCAAGCAACTCACCTAAAGCTCTCACCGAACTCACCCCAAGCCCTCAACCAACTCACCTGAAGCTCTCACCGAACTCACCCCAAGCCCTCAACCAACTGACCTGAAGCTCTCACCGAACTCACCCCAAGCCCTCAAGCAACTCACCTAAAGCTCTCACCGAACTCACCCCAAGCCCTCAACCAACTCACCTAAAGCTCTCACCGAACTCACCCCAAGCCCTCAACCAACTCACCTAAAGCTCTCACTGAACTCACCCCAAGCCTTCAACCAACTCACCTAAAGCTCTCAACCAACTCACCCCAAGCCCTCAACCAACTCACCTAAAGCTCTCACCGAACTCACCCCAAGCCCTCAACCAATTTACCGAAAGCTCTCAACGAACTCACCCCAAGCCCCCAACCAGTTCACCCCAAGCGCCTCTATCTTTAGCTATCCCATGCAGCTGTGCCCATACCTTTCCCATATTATGCATCTCTGTCTCTGCTTTTCTCCTCCGTGTATTTGTATTAACTTCATCTATTGCTTCTTCCCTGTGGTTTCAGACTAGGGTTCCTCTAGTCATACTAGTCTCAGATATTCTCAGTGTATGGCTTATCCAGCGTCTGCGTCTTTTCGTCAACTCTTGGTTCATTGCTATTTTCCTTGTTCTCTCCGTGAGCTCCACAGTGTGATTTTGTCATACCATTTCATTCCTTCTACTTTGCACTTAAACCAATTAGAGAATGTTTGTAGTTTATGTGTAATCGTTGTCGTTGTTCTCCGTGTTTCTGCTCCATAGACCGGGACTGATTTAACAGTCATCAACTAGGTTCAATCAAATAACACAACAACCAGATGTAGCTAAGGACAGACAAGGCAAATAGGTTACATTGAAAGACACAAGTAAAAACGCAGCTTATGACAGACTTGACAACTTGTATTTAAAAAGTAAGATGACACACTTATCAGTTAGATTTCATCAGGGACATAACAGAAGGATACATCTAATGACAGATTATCAGCTGGTTACATGTTTGTTTGTTTGTTTGTTTTTTGAAAGGAAGATACCGAACAGAGTAATCTTGTTAGAGCAAAGTGAAGAGTGTGGCAGAGGTGTACACACTGGTATCAATGGCAAGGTCCCTGCTCTGTGTGGAGTAGCTGCATGAACCCAGTTATCTCAGGTACATTCAATGGTAAATAAATGTATGCCCTTAAACGTACAGATAAAGGGTGTCAAGGGGTGTTTAAACGCGAGGATCAACTTATTTTCACCAGTTTTTATCCCATATGGCTCGGCCTCTTTTTCGCTAGGCGGCATGCAGAAAGCATCGCACAAAGCAGCAACTCCACAGATCCAGAGACGATCCCCGAGGAGTCTACGAGAAAACTGCACTTGTCAACCGCATGACGGATTCCGGAGTCGAACCCACAACTTTCGGTAATCAGGCGGCTGGACCATTTGGCCACGGAGACCTACACAGATGATCGAACCAGGGCACGAGACACCGAGAAACCACCACAGGAACATGTTGCCCGCGATCAATGACACGACGACAGTAGCATGGCAAGAAGGTGAGTAAATAGCAGTAAATCAAAAGTGAGGATCATTGATCAGAAACCAGAAGAATAAACATTAGCAGCACTGGGGGATAGGCCACTGAGCACTGGAGACAATTCCAGTTTGGAATTGCAGCTTTAGTCTGCACGATTGTCGTGAAGCTGATGCAATATCAAGAATCATAAATTGGCCAAAACTTTGAGTTTGCTAAGACAATTCATAAATAAATACACACGTATCGTGTGGCGCTCAAAGAAGTAGGGGAAAGAATACGAGACTAGAGGAAACACTAGACAACATAAAAATTGAAAGCTATAGTTACCGACCGTGATACAAAACTGTCACCTCCAAATGACGACAGCGCCTCGCTGCAGGAACAAGTGTATTTCGACACATGACCAACTGGCCAACCCTAAAAAGGTGTCTTCGTTAGCCAGGTCTACCATCCACATGAACCTACAACTATGAAATATGGGCTGAGTTGGCATCTAACCATTGAAATAGCACCATAGGTCCCAGAATTGTATATTAAATCAGCATAGATCAAATAACAAATACACAAACACATCAGACCGTAATGATGTGTCCACTATAGTAACGAACATCTAAAGAAGAGAAATGACATATTGTAGGTTGATCCTAAAGATCTACTGATTGAAACAATCATCACGGCACAGTGGTTTGTCATCTGCATAAATTAGCCGATTCATTCCAGTCTTTCAGAATTCCTCTTCATTATGATCCCGGTGCCTGCATCTGTTGCTGTTATATGTACATGATCTATTCAATCTTGAATCCATCTTGGTTGTAGTTTGCCTCTTCTCAGCTTCCCCGATACACCTCCCTCCATAACACAGAGGACTGGCAGTGTGGGGCGTGGTTACCATCAGCAGAGTTGATCCAGAACACCGAGGCTTGAGACAGGGGCGTGGTTACCATCAGCAGGGTTGATCCAGAACACCGAGGATTGAGACAGGGGCGTGGTTACCATCAGCAGGGTTGATCCAGAACACCGAGGATTGAGACAGGGGCGTGGTTACCATCAGCAGAGTTGATCCAGAACACCGAGGCTTGAGACAGGGGCGTGGTTACCATCAGCAGAGTCGCCCCAGAACACTAAGAACTGACACAGAGGAGTGGATACCAACAATTGGTATTCTAAAATAAGCAGTAATGTTGTTTTTTTTTTTTTTTTTATTTTTTCAAATTTCCATGTTCTCTTCATTGTTTTCTTTTGTTTTTCATCTTTGTATTCTTCTCATCCCGCCCTTATGAGATGGTTCTCTCCGTGATTACATGTCGCGTCTTGTGCATGCATTTATTTGTTGATGAAGGCTAGTAGCCGCAACGTCCTGTGTTTTCTGTAATTGTGTTCTGTGAAGCTGCATTACTTCGTGTTATTTTATGTTGCTTACATTTCCACAGCTTTACTGCAGTTCCGCCAATGTTATGGATACCATCAGCAGAGTTGCTCCAGGGCACCCAGGACTGGCATTTATGAAGAGACATGAGCGCGGAGGACAGTTGGAAGTATTCATGGTGATGATGATTTGATTTGATTTGATTTGATTTTTTTTAAATTTGCGCTCACTAGCTTTGAACTCAAGCGTAGTCCATACACACTACTTTCAGTAGTGCTGGACTGAATTTTCCGTTTGGATTAGTTTTTACCTATTAATAGCGTCCCTCGCTGTCAACATTTCAGTCCAACTGTCCGGTGTAGGGGTTGAACCTCTTACCTCGGCTTCAGCACACCGGATGGTTAAGAACGCGCGTTCTTATCTATTCGGCCATGCTGACCTGCGATGATGATGATGATGATGATGATGATGATGATGATGATGATGATGATGATGATGATGATGATGATGATGATGATGATGATGATGATGATGATGATGATGATGATGATGATGATGATGATGATGATGATGATGATGAAATATTCATGTCTTTTTTTCCATATCAAACATAATTCATTTCTCTGTTTTACACGCCTTAACATCCAGCCTTCGTGAGTATTGAGGTCTTGTTGATTAGGTCTGTTTGTCTTATTTTTCATCCAATACATTTTTCATATTCTCATGTAACAGTTACATTCAACGATGAATACCAGAATCTTCAGCTGTACTTGTTACATGACCAAGTGCCACACCCGAATGATGCCACAGGAAATATGCATCCTTTTTGTACCCTGACTTATGTTGTTCCGTCAGGTCCTATCCATCCTATCATCATCTCATCATGTTCATCTTGTACCTTGCGGTGTCAAGGTGAAGCATAAAACAGTGGGAGAGTGCCCGTTTATGGGCTTCATGTATTGAGATTACCATGGACTCTGTTATTCCCTCTGTCCATCGTTTACATGGTCGGTCTCTTCTTCTGGTTGTTGCAATGTATCATCATCATCACGTGATCTGCCAGTTGGCGTAGTCATTGATGTATCTCCACAGATCTCGGTCTTTTATGTTCTGTATCAACTCTGCTGATGATATTCCTTCATGCCACCGTCTCAATCCATCCATCATTTCTTTTGGTCGGCCTCTGCCTCTCTTCCCATTAATCTTTACAGTTGTCATGCTGTTCTCAGTTGCCTCTCCTCTCATCACATGACCCAAGAAAACCGTGTATCTGTTTCTTATTGGTGTATGTAATGTTCTAGTTTCATTAGCCTCTTTCAAGTAGTCGGATATAAAGTGATCGAATATAAAGTAATCGAATATAAATCAATCGGATATAAAGTGATTGAATATAAAGCAATTGGATTTAACGTAAACGGCTATAAAGTGACTGGATATAAATTAATCGAGTACAAAGTGATGGGATGTAAAGTTATTAGATATAAAGTGGTCGGATATTAAATTGGTTGATCATGAAGTGATAGGACAAGAAATGAAAATATGTGGCTAGCACTCTGTACCGAATACGTCACAAGACGGGGAACAAGGGTTTTGTGGTTGTTTGTTGTATTTGGTTTGCCCTGTGAATACTGCCAGTTGAGTACACAATATACTTCACTGGCAGTCATTACAACGACACACTACGTGTGTGGTCATAGCCAAACAAGCGTGTAGTCTTATCATTAGATCGGCACATTTATCATTAGAACGACACACTTATAATTAGAACGATGCACTTATAATTAGAACGATGAACTTATAATTAGAACGACACACTTATAATTAGAACGACACACTTATAATTAGAAAGATGAACTTATAATTAGAACGACACACTTATAATTAGAACGATGAACTTATAATTAGAACGACACACTTATAATTAGAACTAGACACTTACAATTAGAACGACACACTTATAATTAGAACGACACACTTATAATTAGAACGATGAACTTATAATTAGAACGACACACTTATAATTAGAACTAAACACTTACAATTAGAACGGCACACTTATAATTAGAACGACACACTTATAATTAGAACGACACACTTATAAATAGAACGATGAACTTATAATTATAACGACACACTTATAATTAGAACTAAACACTTACAATTAGAACGACACACTTATAATTAAAACGACACACTTATAATTAGAATGACACACTTATAATTAGAATGACACACTTATAATTAGAACGACACACTTATAATTAGAACGATGCACTTATAATTAGAACGACACACTTATAATTAGAACGATGCACTTATAATTAGAACGACACACTCATAATTAGAACTAGACACTTACAATTAGAACGACACACTTATAATTAGAACGACACACTTATAATTAGAACGATGAACTTATAATTAGAACGACACACTTATAATTAGAACTAAACACTTATAATTAGAACGGAACACTTATAATTAGAACGACACACTTATAATTAGAACGACACACTTATAATTAGAACTAAACACTTACAATTAGAACGGCACACTTATAATTAGAACGACACACTTATAATTAGAACGACACACTTACAATTAGAACGACACACTTATAATTAGAACGACACACTTATAATTAGAATGACACACTTATAATTAGAATGACACACTTATAATTAGAACGACACACTTATAATTAGAATGACACACTTATAATTAGAACGCCACACTTATAATTAGAATGATACATTTATAATTAGAATGACACACTTATAATTAGAACGCCACACTTATAATTAGAATGATACATTTATAATTAGAATGACACACTTATAATTAGAACGCCACACTTATAATTAGAATGATACATTTATAATTAGAATGACACACTTATAATTAGAACTAAATAAACACATACAATTAGAACGACACACTTATAATTATAGCTACACACTTATAATTATAACTACACACTTATAATTAGAACAACACACTTATAATTAGAACAACACACTTATAATTAGAACAACACACTTATAATTAGAACAACACACTTATAATTAGAACAACACACTTATAGTTAGAACAACACACTTATAATTAGAACAACACACTTATAATTAGAACAACACACTTATAATTAGAACAACACACTATCTGTGGGGTCACAGTGAAGCCAGCATGCAATTGTATAACATTGATAATGTTGACATGAGGTTAATTTAGTACACGCGGGTCTTAGTAGTCAGCAACAACAGTAGTAATAGTAGTAGTAGAGTAGTAGTAGTAGTAGTAGTAGTAGTAGTAGTAGTAGTAGTAGTAGTAGTAGTAGTAGTAGTAGTGGTAGTAGTAGTAGTAGTAGTAGTAGTAGTAGTAGTAGTAGTAGTAGTAGTAGTAGTGGTAGTAGTAGTAGTAGTGGTAGTAGTAGTAGTAGTAGTAGTAGTAGTAGTAGTAGTAGTAGTAGTAGTAGTAGTAGTAGTAGTAGTAGCATTAGCAGCAGCAATAGTAGTAGTAGTAGTAGTAGTAATAGTAGTAGTAGTAGTAGTAGTAGTAGTAGTAGTAGTAGTAGTAGTAGTAGTAGTAGTAGTAATAGTAGTAGTAGTAGTAGCAGCAGCAGCAGCAGTAGTAGTAGTAGTAGTAGTAATAGTAGTAGTAGTAGTAGTAGTAGTAGTAGTAGTAGTAGTAGTAGTAGTAGTAGTAGTAGTAGTAGCATTAGCAGCAGCAATAGAAGTAGTAGTAGTAGTAGTAGTAGTAGTAGTAGTAGTAGTAGTAGTAGTAGTAGTAGTAGTAGTAGTAGTAGTAGTAGTAGTAGTAGTAGTAGTAGTAGTAGTAGTAGTAGTAGTAGAGGTAGTAGTAGTAGTAGTAGTTGAAGTTATTGTTGTTGTTGTAGTTGTAGTTGCAGTTGTAGTTGTGGTGGTGGTAGTAGTAGTAGTAGTAGTAGTAGTAGTAGTAGTAGTAGTAGTAGTAGTAGTAGTAATAGTAGTAGTAGTAGTAGTAGTAGTAGTAGTAGTAGTAGTAGTAGTAGTAGTAGTAGTAGTAGTAGTAGTAGTAGTAGTAGTAGTAGAAGTAGTCGTAGTAGTAGTAGTAGTAGTAGTAGTAGTAGTAGTAGTAGTAGTAGTAGTAGTAGTAGTAGTAGTAGTAGTAGTAGTAGTAGTAGTAGTAGTAGTAGTAGTAGTAGTAGAGGTAGTAGTGGTAGTAGTTGAAGTTGTTGTTGTTGTTGTTGTTGCAGTTGTAGTTGTGGTGGTGGTGGTGGTAGTAGTAGTAGTAGTAGTAGTAGTAGTAGTAGTAGTAGTAGTAGTAGTAGTAGTAGTAGTAGTAGTAGTAGTAGTAGTAGTAGTAGTATTTCGCAATCAATCATATGCCATGCCAGAAAGCGTGGGCGGTCATGACTCGCCATTTCACTCGATCACCAGAGTCGTGGATCAGCTCAGTGTTCCTGTCTCGTCCATGCCATGTGGCCAAGCCATCCAGGTATTTTCCTCTCGGTTTTCCCCTTGGTCTGTTCCCTTCGATCTTGCCAGTTGTCTCTAAGTTCTCCAATCCATTTTTTCTCATAACATGTCCAAAAAAATGTTGACAGTCTACGTCTAATTTCTCTAATCTATTTACGATTTTCATTTGTCTCCTGTAGTACTTGGTCATTGGTTTTTCTGTCTGTCCATGGTATTCTTTGCATTTTCCTCAGAAACCACATTTCTGCAGCCATCAGATGCTTTTCAGCTTGACTACACATTGTCCAAGTTTTACACCCATACAAAAGGATAGGCTCTATGTATCCCCTCAACACTCTTTTTCTCGTTTCAATTGACATCTTTTTATTGGTCAGAATGTTTTTCATCTTGCTAAAGGCTACTTTCGCCATGGCAATTCTTGTTCTAATCTCTTCAAGGCATCTCCCATAAGATGTTATGATTGTTCCGAGATAATTGTACCGATTCACTTGTTGAAGAATATTCCCATTTACTTGTATATTACATTGTGGTACTTCGTTCTTCCTAGTGACGACCATAACCTGTGTCTTCTGACAATTTAATTCCAACCCCAGCTGCTCACTGTGGACAACAACCGCGTCTACTAATTGTTGCAGATCCTGCTCATTGTCTGCAATTAATACTGTATCATCTGCATATCTAATGTTATTGATGTTTGGTCCTCCAATGCTGATTCCATTTATATCTTCTACATTCCTGAAAATATTTTCACTGTATAGGGAAAAAAGATCTGGAGGCATTACACATCCCTGCCTAACACCTCTTTTAATTGGCTGATACTGTCCCACTTCATTATCAATCCTTATGGCAGCTTGTTGTTTCCAATATATGTTTTTTTATAAGTCTAATGTCTTTCCCATCAATTTGTAGATCTGCAAGCATATGTAACATGTTGACATGTCTAACTCTATCAAAAGCCTTTGTGTAGTCAATAAAGCAAAGGTGTATATCCTTGTTTACTTCTGTAGCACGTTCAATAACTGTTTCTAGCCGGCTTCGTGGCTTAGAGGTTATGACTTTTCTCCGTAATCTCGTATACTCTCGTAGGTAACGTGATGACGGTGAGAATCAGCAGTGGTTCGAATCGCATCTGTAACTTACTGGGTATGTGAGCCGGCCGCTCAGAAAGAAATGGCAAACTACTGAGCGTAATCTTGCTAAGAGATCAACATACAGCTGAAAGATGCTGGTGTTGACAGCGATGTCCTGTAAAAAAAAAAAAAAAAAAAAGCATATACACAGCATTTACTGTACCCTTTCCTTCTACAAAATCTTTGTGATGTGGCTCAATATACTATTTGTTCTATGTTGATCACATTCCAAGGTTCTTGATTTCTTTGGGATTGCAATAAATACAGAGGTACATAATTCAGAAGGTATATCTCCATTATCATATAATGTGTTCAGCAGTCTGGTGACTTGATCTAGTCCAAATTTTTCTAAAGCTTTAATCATTTCTGTTGTGATGTTATCTGCACCGGGGGCCTTGCCAGATTTCATATGCTTAATAAGAACATTTCGAACCTCCATCTTCAAAATTGGTCGCCCTTCATTATTAAATCTAATATCATACTGTTCCTCTCTGTTATCTTTCGGTTTTTCACATAATCTGTCCATACATGTAGAATCTGATCTTTTTCTATTATGATTTTGCCATCTTTAGTTTTTAGACAGCCTGTTGATGTACTTGTTCTTTTATTAGTATGTTCCTGAATTCTTTTGTGCACTAATTTGGTATTTTGACTGTTGTGTTGTTTTTCAATGTCTAAGCACTTTTCCTCAAGCCATGCTTCTTTTGCCTCCTTACATAATATTCAGACTTGTCTTTGAATTTCTTCATACTTGGCAAGATTATTTTTGTTGAGTCTTCTTGTTTCCATTAGGTGTAAAACTTCTCCTGTCATCCATCTCTTACGACCCACCTTCTTTAATTTTGGAATAGTTGTTTCTGCAGCCACATTGATTGAATTGATCATCAACATCCTGGAATAATATCTCTAGATCAGACAATATATCAAATCTGTTCTGTACTTCTATGTTGTATTTGTTTTGTATTTCCTTGTCATTACTCAATGTACACAAGTCATATTTAGTGTTTCCTGTTTTATACTTGACTTTCTTCAACTTTATCCTCAGTGTTCCTGTAAGTAGTCTGCGGTCACTATAACAATCAGCACTGGGAACTGTTTTTACTATTGTTAGTGCGTTTCTAAATCTTCTGCTAATCAGAATGTAGTCAATCTGGTTTCTGATCCTGCTATCAGGACTCCTCCATGTCCATAATCTTCTAGGGTGTTGCTTAAACCAGGTGTTTCCAACAATCATTTCCTTTTCTTTTTCCCACTCTACGACTCTTTCATTTCTCTCTCCTAAACCATAGCTTCCTACTGTGTATCTATCACCTTGATTTCCTACTTTTGCATTGAAGTCTCCTATTATGATGTTTATTTCTGAATTTTTACATTTATTTAAGGTAGACTCTATGTTATTATAAAATTCCTCTACACTATCTTCACTGGATTCTCCTGTTGGGGCATATACTTTAATAACATTTATGCTGAAAGGTCTTTTTTTCACAATACTAATATTGATAATAAGTCAGTTGTAGTAGTAGTAGTAGTAGTAGTAGTAGTAGTAGTAGTAGTAGTAGTAGTAGTAGTAGTAGTAGTAGTAGTAGTTGTTGTTGTTGTTGTTGTTGTTGTTGTATTAGTAGTAGTAGTAGTAGTAGTAGTAGTAGTAGTAGTAGTAGTAGTAGTAGTAGTAGTATTGTGGTATTGTTGTTTTTGTGTGTAGTAGTAGTAGTAAATATAGATAGTACTAGTGGGGAGTAGTGGGGGTTTATAGTAGTAGTATATGTAAGTAGTAGTAGAGTATAGAGGGGGATTTTGGGGAGTGGTAGTAGTTTGGTTTGTAGTGTAGTAGTAGTAGTAGTAGTGTAAAAGGGAGTATTAGTTTTGTATAGTTAAAATAGTGTATTTTAAATA
>JACEFZ010025728.1:0-15250 GCA_014155875.1 Cepaea nemoralis
AAAAATTTTTTAAATACCCAAAAAAGTGGGAAATCATTAGTTAGTGAACGTGTATGCACGAATGGGTAGACGTATCCAGGGCTTGCACACACGTCACTTGGGGGACTTGGGACTTGGGATTCAACTAGGAAAGATGTCCGTGTTTACATCATCAGTCAGAAGATGTATGATTTCAACGAATAAACGAATGTTTATATAACAGACGAGACTTGTCCACTATATCGACACGAGCCGTCCACACACACAGCCTTATCATATCATCACCACACTGTTATAATACATTCACAAGGAATTGTTTACACCACAATTGTACAAGATAGACATCATGTGATACTTGACAACATCTATACAGGACTTTTCACAATATGTATAACCAACCACAGCACTTAAGACAGTCACCAGAGACAAAACTTGAAGCACTGTACAAGAAATTCACTGGGGACATGTACTTAAAACACTGGTTCATCAAACACACAATTTATTGAGCTGATGGTGAGTCTAGTGATGACCATTGTTCCATCTGCTGGCATGTCAACACCTCAATACATACATTGAAAATGCATAAAATATGTCCCACATGCATGAAGATAAACATGATACACCACCTCCCCATTACTCCACCACCCAATAATAAATTCTTCTCTTCCTCCTCTCCAATATCTAACTACACCATCCCGTTACAGTATCGGTATCTATCATCATTTCCTGTCTCTTGGGAAATTAGGAAATCCTATCCATGGGCAACTCAAGGAAGAAACTACTGTTCTGGGTCTGTTGAATCCTTTTATCATCAGCATGGATGTTGGACTAGCTCCAGTTAGCAGCTTCCCCAGAATAAGCTTCATGGCAGATTCATTCCTCTTGAAGACAAGATTTGGTATGATGATATGGTACTGCATCTCACGGTTGATCAGGCTGTTAGTGAAGGCTGTCACTGGGTACTTCAATAATGACACACTTAATGTCCCATACATTGCAGCTACTCACTTAGCCAGATCAACTTCCCTACTGTTCAATCACATTCTTCAAGAATCACTGTGTGAGCATCCGGCTGGATATTTTCTAAGTTTAGTCTTAGATAAACAAACACTCCAAGTTACCCCACAGTTCTCCATGAATGTAGTTCATAGAACAAGATTTGATGTTAGTCTCAGTTGATCCCTGACTGACTCAAGATCACTGTCCAGTTCACCACTATTATAGTGCTTCAGATTGTGTTATTCTCCCATTTATGCATTCAGCTGTTAAAGAGCTGAGAGAAAATTCTTCTTAGATTTCCTGCCTTTTGATAGGGAGTCACTTCTGGATCTAGGACTTCTGGTTAGAGGTCCCAGATGATATATGGATGCCTCTCCTCCATGCTCCTGTTCTCTCAGTCCAGAGAACAATATATTATTGAATCTTTAAGGGCATTGTTGGGTCATCACATCACACTAGCGACCGCTCCCGGTGAAATCCCCGCTCAACTAATTAGATTTTAAAATATGGCCCAGGAATAGCGTGGGCTCATTACTTATTAACCAATCAAAAGACAAGCGCATATACCGCTGCCCTCCCCCAACTCGTTCTAGAACATACTAGTTCCAAGAATCGTCCTTCTATTTGGAAACGCCACTTAAATCGGAAGTATTCTTATGAATGTGTCGGGCTGGGAATGGGGAGTTCTGTTTCATCATGCTACACATATCTAGGATCAGAGGTAAATAGCAAATTATCCCTCGATCAGGAAATCAACATCAGGATTGGCAAGGCAGCAACAACAATGAACATGTAAGCAAAAAGTGTCTGGGAGAACAGGAAGCTTACTGCCAAAACAAAAGTCCTTCGTCTATCAAGCCTGTGTCCTTAGTACTCTTCTTTATGGCAGTGAAAACTGGACACCTTACTCACACCAAGAGAAACGTTTAAACAGCTTTCATATGCGGTGTCTGCGAAGAATATTTGGCATTAAGTGGCAAGACAAAATCACAAATACTGAAGTATTGGAAAGATCAGGTTGTGTGACGGTGTATTCCATGCTCAGTCTTCGTAGACTTAGATGGATAGGACACGTTAGGAGGATGGAGGGTGGTAGAATACCAAAGGACATCTTTTTGGTGAATTACAGACGGGTAGGAGATCTCAGGGTCGACCTCTACTACGATACAAAGATGTGTGTAAGCGGGACATAATTGATACAGGCATTGATAATGCACATTGGGAGCACGTCGCCTCTGAACGTGTTGCATGGAGGGCAACTATCAGAAATGTAATAAAGACAAAGGAGAGAATGATTGCAGATAAAGCACACACAGAGCGTGAGAGACGTAAGATGGTGCACAATGGTGGAAATGACCATGTTTTCACATGCATCTACTGTGGGTAAACATTTGCAGCAAGAATTGGGCTTACCAGCCACACTCGCCACCGCCATGGATCGTAGTTATTGTCATATGACAGTTATGAAGCCTTTTTGAAGCACAATGTACCAAACTATCGTCTGTCAAGACGGAAAGGTGCCAATGAAAGTTTATGTTTTGGAGGTTTAATTCCTTTTTAGACCATGTGCAGCATATTGGATAGTGATCGCTCACTGCACAATTGGGCACGGTGCATTCTATGATGTTCTCCGAGCAAGTTACATAAATGTGATCTATAAGTGTTGAAGATGAGTTTGTTGCTCTAGTATCTTGTTTTACTATTTGTTGGAAGTTGTATGATGCAATTATATTTCCCCAAATTATGTGGGATTTGTTGGTGTCAATGTTAAAGTCTCCGAGTAGTATGATTTCCTTCCCGCAAGCGAACACCACATCCATCATGGTAGCGAAGTTTTCGTACCAGACGTGTCCAGCACTGGGATTTCGATAGAGGTAGCCAATTATCAGGGGTGTGCAGTTTCGAAGTTTTAACTCCAACCAAATACATTCTATTTCGCAAGTTTCAAAGTCTAGCCTATGGTGAACATTTAGTAAATTAGAAACATAGGCTACTATGCCTGTCTCTTGTTTCCTACAAGGATCTCTTCTAAAAACGTTGTACCCTTTAATAGAGATGTCCTCATCTGAAATGTTTTCATTTAGTCTACTTTCACTAAGGCCGAATACATGAAAATTTGATTAAGAATAGAAGATAACTCTGGCTGCTTGTTAAATAAGTTGCAAATGTTTAAGTTTCCAAGACGTATTCCTGACTTAGTGAGCCAATGTTGCCACTTCTCAGACATTCCAGCTTTACGGTGAACTGATTGTGACCCTCAGCAAAGACTACCCAAAAGAATTTTATAAACGTGTCAATGCAATGAGAAACAGAGATGCATGCTACAACCCAACCATCATCATAAACATCAAAAGAGGTATACTAATATTTAATCCACAACAAAGACTAGCAAGGTGGGCAGTATGCTTTCAATAACTATTCAAACCCACAAATAATAACACAGAAAACCTCACGTTTCTGCCTAAAAGCCATGGACAGCAAGAACCAAACTTCATCCATGCAGAAGTCAATGCAGTTATACAGAAAAGTCCTATAGCCAAATCAGCAGGTCCAGATGGAATAACCACAGAAGCTATTCAGGCCTGTGGGGAAACAGGAGTTAAAAGGGTAACAAGACTTTTCAATATAGCATGGGAAGCAAGAAAAGTCCCAGATGATTGGCAGCAGGCAATACTAGTACCAATATGGAAAAAGAAAGGCAATATGAGAGAGTGCGAAACATACAGAGGTATATCACTCCTGAGCCATATAGGGAAAATGTATGCAAAACTTTTGGAACAAAGGGCTAGACCCATAGCTGAACAACAGTTAAGCAAAGCACAATTCGATTTTAGGAAAGGTAAAAGTTGCACTGATACATTATTCACACTTAGACAAATATATGGAAAAAAAACCATCGACTATAGTGACCAGCGGAATATTGTGTTTGAAGATTATAGTATGTCCACAATTGGTTGCCTTCATTCACAATCAATTATTTTGAAAACTGTCTGTTGCATCGTTATGAAATTTTTCCAGCCGTCTTATATTTACCCCCACCCAAGGAATATGTCTTTGAAAGGTCCAAAAACAACTTAAATCATTGAAAGCGGCGACATTCCTTTGATCTTTTGCTGAACAACTAGTGACTTCTCGCTAACGAAGTTATTTTTACGGTAATGTGAGACATGTCAATTCTGTTGACACACAAAGGCGTATCCGGATTAGTATGGGAGTGAGTGCAATGAAAGAACTAGCTTAAAATCGACAGGGGCGTCTGCATTGCACAGGGTTTTTATCCCATATGGCTCAGTTTCTTTCCGCAGCGATGAAGCGTCGCACAAAGCACGAACTCCGTAGTTCCAGCGACGACCCTCGGGAGTCTCCGAAAAAATGCACTCATGAAATGAAGGACGCGGCCCGGAATCGAACATACAACCTTTGGAGCCCGAGTCAGACGGCTTGAAGACTTCACCACGGAGATTCCCGAGAGGGGTGCAATGTGTAATATTAGTAAAGACAGAGAATTTAGAGGCACTGGGTAAATAATTTGTAAATTAACAGGAAAGTAGAAAGAATATATTTCTTATCTTATTTTTCATTTCCTTCTTGTTTCTTCAGCTGATGCTTATGTTGTAATGTTTAGGGCCTGCAATTCGTCTGAACAGTTGGAGCAAAATATCCCGGTAAGTGTGTACGTAGATTAAGGTCTGCGATCTGATCTGTGTCGGACGATTCCAATAGCTTGATGATTGCTCTCGGTTGCATAAAATTCAATCCATCCTTTCTTCAATAGTCCTCTTCCTCTTTCAACACATGGTCCTGGCGTTTTTTCCAGTAACTTTTATCAATATTTAATAGCGCGGACAGACAGACAGACAGATAGACAGACAGACAAGACAGACAGACAGACAGACAGACAGACAGACAGACGGACGGACAGACAGACAGGTAGGTAGGTAGGTAGGTAGTTAGGCAGAAAGGTAGGTGGGTGGGTGGGTGGATGGCTGGCTGGCTGACTGGGTGGGTGGGTTGATGGGTGGGTCGGTCGGTGGGTGGGTGGGTGGGCACGGCAGGCAGATAGATAGACAGACAGACAGACAGACAGACGGACAGACAGACAGACAGACAGACAGACAGATAGATAGATAGATAGGTAGATAGGTAGATAGATAGATAGATAGATAGATAGATAGATAGATAGATAGATAGATAGATAGATAGATAGATAGATAGATAGATAGATAGATAGATAGATAGATAGATAGATAGATAGATAGATAGATAGATAGATAGATAGATAGATAGATAGATAGATAGATAGATAGATCCCCGCCAGAAACCGGGCCTTGTCAGCAAATTTATTTATATAATCACGTTTTATGAAAGAACCCCCATTTGGAGACACCTCTGAATCTTCGCGCTGTTTGTTTCAAAACGGAAATCACGTGAAAACTTTTAAAAAATGCGGTTACGTGTCTTGGTGAAGCTGTAATACTGTTAAAATCATGGACGTAATCTCTAAGTCATAATTAATATACCGCATATAAACTAACTTTGAAATCTGCTGTAAAATCTCCAGAACAAAAATTTTTTTGTTGGGTGGACATAATGATAAGGTTATATACTATCTCATTATTTTCCATCAGTTGGTTACTGAGATATTCAATTTTATATTGAGGCAAGAAAAAAACAACACACTATAGGAAAAGGTTTTCGATAGTGTAGATACTTGTATGCATCCATACTTCAAGAGTTGAATATTGAAGAAGGTTGGCTATTAAAGACGATAAAACAAAGAAAATTGAAATATTTTGGTCACTTGAAACGTCACGAAAGTTTGGAGAGAACAATAATGGAAGGGTATATGCCTGGGAAGAGAGGAAGAGGAAGGCCAAAGAGAAGATGGGTGCAGGATGTGGCGGATGATCTCCAGATGGGTGTATCAGACGCGGGACATCTTGCTTATGATCTATAGGTTTTCCGGAAGGTTGTTATGGGAGCGAGGTTCTGCAAAGGACATGCTACAGAATGAATGAGATACTTGTAGATACAAATTATGGACCATCCTTGAAGACTGCGGGATACAAGGACAATTGTTAGGAAATATCATAGCCATGTACCACTCGAGCCGAAGTGCATTAAGAACACAAGAAGGTATATCATATATGTTCACAGTCAATACAGGAGTGAGACAGGGATGTGTGCTCTCTCCTCTGCTATTTAATATCTACATGGACACAATATCCAAAGAAGCAAGCCTTGGCAGAACAGATTCAGAAAATTTTGAACACTTTACTCCAGATGAAACAACAGATCCACACGCAATAAATGAACTTCTATTTGCGGACGATCAGTGCTTACTTTATAGCTACGAGGGCAGACTGCAAAATCAATTGAATAATCTGAGTTCGACATGCAGCACATACAATATGAGTATAAAAACAGCCAAAACCGAAGTAATGCAAGTTAGCAAATCTCCTTGTCCATTAAGTATACAGATAAACATACCACATCTCTGAAACAAGTTAAAGAATCCAAATATCCTGGAAGTATGATCACAGAAGATGGCAGATTGGACAGAGAAATGGAAATCAGATGTCAAAAAGCTAGTGCACTTACGTATCAACTATCACCCTTACTGAAGCATCCAAACATACCCATGTCCGCAAAACGACAGATAATAAACAGCATATCCACGCCAACACTATGCTACCAATCTTAAACTTGAACATTATCCAGATCACACTTTCGCAAAATCAACACCTGCGAAATGAGATGCTTGAGGAGAGCTGTCAACTTAACAATCCGAGACCGAGTAAGAAATGCTGTTATCAGACAGACAGTGGGATCAACACCTTGTGCCACATTTATTGAAAGACAAAAGATCAAATGGTTTGGCCATCTTGTTAGAATACAACACCATCATCTACCAGCATTGGCCCCACATCAAAGATCATCTGCGATGAGAGGAAGAGGACGCCTGAGAAGAAAAGGGATTGACTAAATCAAAGACATTGTAAAATCACACGGAATGACACTATCCAGTGCCACCTATCGGGCGCTGGAACGCAAATTACCCCCCCCCCCCCCCTATGACGATTGGCGGCAAAAGTGGATGATGATGATGATGATGATGATGATGATGATGATGATGATGATGATGATGATGATGATGACCACAGAATCGACCCAGTCATTCTATACGAGGAAGTTACTCAAACATTCGCTCTACTCACAGAATGAACATGCTCACAGATTAAGACACACTATGGTAACTAACCACAGAAAGTCCCGTGGTCGGGAGGATAAGATCGTTTGCTCTGAAACTTCCTATGCTCTGATGAGGGGTTCTCTCCCTACAAAGGTCAGTCGAACTTAAACCTCGACTTCTCGTCCTTGACATTGCGACATAAATTGTGTTGCCATTCTGGCAGCGGCATTATGAATAGTATACCGATGCGGGCTGTTGGTTTGTCGAGACTCCTGCCTGTTCCATCTCTCACATTGGGCAGTGAGGAGCATTTTGTATGATATTCACTGGCACAGGAACGGAGTAAAACGGGGCGACCCATTGCTGTGAAGTTGGAACCGCGACTAACTGACTAATTAACTAATTAAAAATATTTCAGAAGTCAGCGTGGGTTTGCCGGATGGCGAGAGACACTGGTAATGGGAAAAGCTGATCCACACGCAAAAATCAGTCCAGTTTGGACTACGCTTGAATTCAAGACAATCGAAAAAAAAAAAAAAAAACTTTAAATAACTTACCCAAAACCAAGCTCAATGTTACAATACCCACAGTTATTCTCAGGTCTGCCCACGGGTTTCAGGCACAGAGGTTAAATGATCCAGACACGGTTATTTACAGGGCATTCTCTCTTTTCGTCACGGCTATTCACAGAACAAACTCTTCACTCCATCACGGCTGTTCACATGGCAATCTCTCTCTCCGTCACGACCTGGCCTGACACACTTGTCTCCCCTTGATTCCGGATGCCCGATTATGAACATATCACGCGCGATCCTTGCATAAATCTGCATATAATTACGTCGTTCACACGAGCAGCTAGGAATACTCAGCGCTGGGATCATATTTAGTGTTAAGTGAATTGTCACGAGTAGGTCAGTGACTCCCTTAGCTGTACTTATTAAGTACCCTGCCGGCTGGCGCAGGCGATTATGCTTCTCCATGCGTGGCTATCCAGCAACGAGTGTATCGGGTCATATGCTGACTCCCTTCCGCGCCATGACACAAGGCTATCAGTAATTTTTCTCTCAGTGCGGCCGAGTGGCTAGAATGCCGGATTCTCCTTAGGGAGACCCGGGTTCGAATCCTAGGTAAAATGTGTATTTTTTTCTGTCAAGGAAAATGAGAAAACCCTAACCTGCACAGTTTGCGTCGACTGCACTAGCCAGGCGGCACATAATTCCTCAGGCTCACGACACCCCCCCCCCCCTGCCAAACACCGCAAGGTACTATATTGGCAGTAAATGACCGCTTTCTTTGTTGACAGTGCTTCTAACAGTCTTCCTCCATCTCTCTTTCTACAAATGTGTCCTGTTGTCACATGTTCCAGTGATTCCTTCTTCCAGTTGTGGCCAACGAATGAAGACCCAGTTTCTCCTTATCTCGTACAAAGCCCTTGAACACTTTTTTCTCACTGGGAAAATGGGAGTGTTTTTATTGGCGAGTGTTTTACCTTCTGGCAAAATGCTACTTTCGCCATGGCGATTCTTGTTCTAATATTTAGTAATGCATCTTCATGGGGCCAGCATGGTCGAATGGATAAGTGCTCTGTCTTAAACTTCCGGTGCGCTGATGCCGAGGCAGCGGTTTCAACTCCTACACCGGTCAGTTGCACTAACATGTTGACTTCTCGCCCTTGACTTAGGGACGAATATTACAAGTACCTTTGAAGTCGGAGTGGGTTCACCTGATGGCGAGGGACACTGGTAATAGGGAAAGCTAATCCACACGAAGTTGTAGCACGTGTATGGACTGACCCTTAAGTTCAAAGCTCACGAACGGTTAACTAAAAAGACATGGCCAAATTATTAAAAAGCCTCTTTAAAAAAAATTCTATAATCAAATCCCTTTTCATTCCTAGTTTTATTATTATTATTATTATTATTATTATTATTATTATTATTATTATTATTATTATTATTATTATTATTATTATTATTTAAATACCTACTCATTTGATTGTTTTGTTTCTATGAAAATCGAAGTATTGTTCTGTATATCCACACCTCTAGGGCCTCTATTCGACTTTCTACATGGGGGATTCAAATTAAAACCTAAAATTTTGTTGTTGTGTGTGAATATATTTTGAAAAAGTAAAGAACAAATGCATCATTTTTCGATGTAGTCCCCACTACGTTCAATGCAAGACCTCTAGCACCGATAAATTGATTGGAACATGTTGTTGGTACATGTCAAAAGTGGGGCGGCCATCTTTAAACTGTCCTTATGACATCACCGTATTCGCCAGCACCATGATGACACGTGCTGAACACTCTTGACTTCATAAACAACAATATTGGTAGGTTACAATTCAGTGGCACGGTTATTATAATTTCTTTTACACTTTTAAGGTTTTCATTTGCTTGCTTGCGTGCTTGTGTTCGTTGGCTTGAGCTCCAACGCGAAGTCCTGTATGTCGGATGAAGGCATCCTGTTGTCCAACATCAGTGTGATGTCATACCGGACCTGGGGTTTGCATGAGTATCCGTTGTCCCGTGTCTGGCTTATTGGTGTGCAGACTGGTGGTTCCTCGCCGTACAGGCAGACATTCTCCGACTTCGGAGGAATCGGCGATCCTACTGACTTTAGCCAGGACCCCGAAGGGACCTGTTGCCCAGGACGCTCGACGAGGACGCGTCTATAGGTCTTGGACGCGTCAATAACCCGGCCCTGGTGCCTTGGAAACACCTCTGCGTCCCAGGTTTTCATTTGAATCCCTCTCTTAATTGCTTGTTCGTTGTCCAGGCTTCCGCGTCATCTAGCAGTGTTAAATATTATATACATACTATTTGGCAATTCATGTATTTAATGCGTTGTTAATCTCACTAAATGTTAATACTGATCCCATGCTATTGAAAGCATTTTTGGCCATTCCTATTCTATGTTTGATTTCTGTTTCACTTCTGCCACCATCTGTTGTTACATGTCCAAGACAAGAGAAACTTGTTACTTGTTCTAGTATCTGCCCGTTTACTGTGACGTTCATTGATGGTCTCTCCTTTGCAATTATAAGAGATTTGGTACGTTTAAAAAGAAATTAATATTAATATCTAAGCCGTTAGTTAGTTAGTTAGTTAGTTAGTCGACAGATCATCCTCATTGCACATCGAACCATTCAGTCCATAAGTGCTCGGATCCCCTCCTCAGCAAATCCCGCAACGTGTAGCGGCTAACGACGCCAGTTCTGTGTTGGTTATAAATCTTCTTTGGCTTCCTGCGTAGTGTTCTTGTTTGGCCACCCCTCTTTTAATTTGCTGCTCTCGCAGTCTGGCCATTGTTGTAGATTCACAGTCATCACTTGGTTCTCGCAAAAGTCTTACTTCTCGTAGAGCATTCAGAATGTCGGCCTGGTCCATGGCGCGTCCGCCCTCCACAGTAGCCTCACCTGCGAGCTTGTCAGCCCGCTCATTTCCTTGTACTCCCGCATGCCCTGGCACGAAGATGAAACTAATCTTTGCCAGTTGAGACCGCTCCAGAGGCAGCAACCATTCTCTTCGGATCGACCCCTCCTCTGTCCTCTTGATCATGTTCATTGAGTCGCTAAGGAAACAAGCCCTAGTGAATGTCTGTGTCTCGAGCCATGTTATTGCTTTACTTACTGCCATGACTTCCATGGTCAGGCTACTTGTGGTTTCAGTGAAAGCACCAGAGTCCTCCTTCACAATTCTCCCTCCGGCCCGAGCTGTAAAGGCCCATGAGCTTCTCACATGTCGGACGACCGACCCATCTGTGTAGATGACCGTGTCACTGTCTAGCGAATTCTCGAAAATCAACGCTTGTACTTCAGCCTCAACAGCAGCCGGATTTTGTTGTCTGCATTTTCTATCTAGTTGGATGCAAACTGAAAAGGATGTGCAGAAGTCTGTTGGCACTCGCACCCACTCCTCGCCAGGTTCTAAGTCCTCAAGTGAACACACCTGTTGAAGAATGTCTTCGGCTTGACCCATCCACGACCGTCCTCTTTTTAACCTGCTGCCCTTCACCTTCCTAATTTCACTATGCAGTGGATGTTGTGTGTTTGCGTTAATTCTGAGGTAGGCGCGTGCCCTGCAACCTTGTATTCTCTCTTCAATGGTTGGAAAACCAAGAAGGTAGCGCATCGCCCTGCATGCTGTATCTCTTGTACATCCAAGAATAATGCGCATAGCTTCATTCTGTATCCTTTCCATCCTTTCTATCTGCTTATGGCTGAGAGTCAGGATTGCCATTGCATATTCCAAAACAGACATGACCAACCCCTCGTACAGAAGACATAGATGGCGCTGCTCACAGTTTGCTGCCGCCATCACCCGCATCGCAGCCAAACCCCGCTTGGCCTTTGTTATCACCTGGTCTATGTGCACATTATAAGCAAGGCTTCGATCAAACCGTATCTAAGCCGTATTCTGCACTATGTCTGTTTACTAGTCGCACTAGGTTATGTAACTCTTGCCCGCTTCCTGTCTGTTACACAGTTTCGTCAGCATGCCTAGAAATGTTTATGATTCTCAGCTGTGGTTTCGGGGATAATGAGATAATGATAATGAGACGCGTAGTTACACAGTTCCGCGATATACCTCGTCAAGGACTCGAAATCAGGTACTGACTATTTGGAAGCATACCATTTTGTGCTGATTTCCGTGGGATGAGACGTCGGTCGTTCGGAAAGCAATGGCAAAATACTGAAAGTAAAATTGCCGAGTAAATAACAAACAGGCAATAAATGTTGGGGTAGATTGAAATGTCCTGTAAAGGATATTATAAAAAGGTTGCATATCCTTTACAAGATGTCGCAGTCAACCCCAGCATTGTTTGCTGTTGTTGATCTTTTGGCAAGTTTACGTTCAGTAGTTTGCCATTGCTTTCTGAACGACCGGCACCCACACCTCTTCGTAAAAAACCAACGCAGCGCGGTCTGCTGCCGAATCGCGCGCAACTGTGTTTCGAACGCGGGCATACGGGATGACGAACTGCTCCCGTAACCTCTTTGCCACGAAGCAGGCTGTAAAGGATATACAACTGTGTTTTTTTGTAAAGTTAACACACACTCACAAAAACGCACACAAATTTGTCTCGAAACGATGTCCTGCGCTGACCCGGTGATGTGGAGCCGGTGATGTGGAGCCGGTGATGTGGAGCCGGTGATGTGGACCCGGTGATGTGGACCCGGTGATGTGGACCCGGTGATGTGGAGCCGGTGATGTGGACCCGGTGATGTGGACCCGGTGATGTGGAGCCGGTGATGTGGAGCCGGTGATGTGGACCCGGTGATGTGGACCCGGTGATGTGGACCCGGTGATGTGGAGCCGGTGATGTGGACCCGGTGATGTGCAGCCGGTGATGTGGAGCCGGTGATGTGGAGTCGGTGATGTGGAGCCGGTGATGTGGAGCCGGTGATGTGGACCCCGGTGATGTGGAACCCGGTGATGTGGACCCGGTGATGTGGAGCCAGTGATGTGGAGCCGGTGATGTGGAGCCGGTGATGTGGTCCCGGTGATGTGGTCCCGGTGATGTGGTCCCGGTGATGTGGACCCGGTGATGTGGTAGCGCCGTCACATCTTGCAGGTCTGATAGCACTGAGGAATATGTGGCCAAGCTTGAGCCCACTTTCGCAGGCCACAGACTCAGGCGCCGAACCAGCGTCCTGCCGAGCTCACTACATTACCATTTTTTTCCGATTTCATTTCTTGAGAAAAGATGTTTCAGCCCCGTTCAACCGTCGACTTATCGTTGTGGTTATACAGGGTGTATTTTTAATGGCTGTGGGTTGTTTAAAAATATTGCCGTTCCAAGTTTTGTATTTACCATTTAGTTTAGTTTAGTTTAGTCGATGGATCAACATCACGGCGCAAGGGTGCAACCCTTAAGTGCCCCATTCTCCTCCTAAGACAAACCTGAGTCTGGAGAAACTTAGCTCAGTGCACGAACTCCGTAGCACCGGCGAGGACCCTGAAATACTTTGGGTAGATTTTTAACTCGAAATTTTTGCCCGGGCAGCGCCGTTAGGCTACTCTTTTTCGATTTTCAACTGCCAAAGGATTTTATTTTACGTGCGCAACAACATATACGGGCGTCCGATCTCACTACCCAGAGACCAGGGGAAATTTTATTACTAGAAGTCCACGAGAAACAATCCCGCTCATTACCGGAGCTTGAACCCGGGACCTCCAGCACTCAATGCGGAAACCATACCTCGAGACCATGCAGCCCCCCCCCCCCCCATTTGGAAACTTGGAAGTAACTTTAACTACACTAGGAGTCTCCGCTGGCCACTCGCAGTACATCCCCAACATTTACCATTTATGCTACATGAGTTCACAGAGGGTGAATACAAAACTTGGAAGAGCAATATTTTCAAAACTCCCACAGTCATTAAAAATACGCCGTATAGTTGGGCCTTCCTGGTGTATCTCGTACTTCTGCTTGTGTAGATAGAGCTGCGTGTATCTACATCCTGGTGTATCTCGTACTTCTGCTTGTGTAGATAGAGCTGCCTATATCTACTTCCTGGTGTATCTCGTACTTCTGCTTGTGTAGATAGGGCTGCCTATATCTACTTCCTGGTGTATCTCGTACTTCTGCTTGTGTAGATAGAGCTGCCTATATCTACTTCCTGGTGTATCTCGTACTTCTGCTTGTATAGATAGAGCTGCCTATATCTACTTCCTGCATTCTGATGTGTTGTCATTGTGTTTCTTTCATCCTTGTTGTGGTTTTACATGTATGGACAGTGCCGCACACTTGTTAAGGCCTGGTGTAATTTTGTTCCCGCACCGTCTCATGGTATTGCTTCCTTCAGGGAGTTTAACCAGTTGTCGTCTCTCCTGGGGCGCAATCTATTTTCCCGTCTTTGTCTATCTTCGAATTTTCTCGGTCTTCTCTGGTATCTTGTGTCGTGGACGAGTTGATAGCTCTCGGTGGAGAGTAATTTCTTCTCCTTGCCTCCGTCCACACTTGGCCTTGGTCACTGTCATTCTGGGTGTCTTCCTCCTCTTCTACTTCTTCTTATGTTGCTTCTTCTTCTGTCTGGGACTTTATATCTTCTGTTTCTGATGTCTCGCTCTTTGACATGAGTAGTTCTATCTTTAGTCTTTTTTCTTGGATTGTCAGTGTATTCTGTCTCAGCCTTTATTGCAGCCATTCGAGCGACATCCTGCGCAATTTTCTGATGTACTTGCTTTAGTTCGTTCAGTATGCGATGAACGGCTGTTATTTGCGTCTCTATGGTCAGGTCTTGTTGTTCCTCGATGTTGGCCCAGCACATTCAAGCAATTATAATGTGCTGGTATAAGGGACATAATAACTACAAGCGCTCGGAAATATTACAAGAAGAGGTTATGCCCCATGAACACTTACATTGAAAGATAGCGCCAACTTTACATTTGGAGTCTCCGGTGACAACTAGCAGTTCATCCCTAACATCGCAGAATGGATAAGACCGCTAGCGAGCTGATGAAGGGTAGCGGGTTCAACCCTACAGCGGTTAGTTAGACTAAAATGTTGACTTCTCGTCCTTGACTTGGGGATGTAAATTACAAGTACCTCGGAGTGGGTTCGCCTGATGGCGAGGGACACTGGTTATAGGGAAAGGTAGGAACTACGCTTGAGTTCAAAACGAGCTTGTGGAAAAATGAAATCTCCAACATGTGTAAGTAATACTTACGAATTTAGTACGCATAATTTCTTAACCTGAGCTCTTGATGATTAACAAGTGAATAATACTGCTCTCCATTCCATATTTGACATCTGGTGGATTCTATCATTCCTAGCTGATTCTCTGCCGTGTGCCACTGTCACAGTAGAACGATTTTGGTAGCCATGTGCCAGTCTACTGTCACAGTATAAACAGTGTTTTATTTGTTCTAGTTCTTATGTTTCCGCACGTTTTAGTTAACTTCGGTAACTTAAAATCGAGGCAGAAAGATTTAGCAGTGTGAAACAGGTCGTTACCATCGTTAGCATTTTAGAAAACGTGTTTGTTGTGATTCGAAATCATTGTTGCGATTTGAACTTCAAATGAAATTTTGAAAAAAATCACCTCCTTGGTTGGGGCCCGGAAATTTT
>JACEFZ010025729.1:0-38647 GCA_014155875.1 Cepaea nemoralis
CTTTTTTTCATTTTTTTTTGCCCGGGGCGGGCCATTTCCTTTTTTTTAAATTTGTTTTATTTGTTTTTTGTTTTTTTTTTTAAGGGTTTCCTTTTTTTTTTTTTTCATTTTTGTTCATGGCTTTCACTAGTTTCCATAGTTTGTTTCCATCCCTGTCAAAATTCAGGTTTTCTGTTTTTTCCCTCCAACAATCTCTTGTTGGTTGATTTACTGTTCTTTTATATTTTGCTGAGATGGCTTTGAGAGAGATGTTTGCTTCAATTGTTTGTTCTCTCTCTGCTGTCTTCCTGGCATCTTCAACTTTGTCCTCCAAACTTTGTAGTTCTTCAGTCCAGTATGGTTTGTATCTTTCCTCGCTCCTCTTGGAATGGACTACAGTGGCTGCCTGTATTATCGCTCTGTTAGACTTTCCACCATTTGCTTTATGTTGCCATATCGTGTATTTATGTTTTCACAATATTTGTCTGTTAGTATGGCAAATCTGTCCCAATCTGCTCGTTTGCTCCTGTGGAACATACTCCATATTCATTTCAAGCTTGATTGGTCTGTGGTCACTACCTGCTAATTGGTCCAGCACATGGCGATCGATTTTGTGGAGAATGTCTCCTGTGCAGAAAGCTAAGTCTGGAGTAGAAGTGGTAAGCCATCTTCTGGAGTAGAAGCTCGGTGTGTCATCCGCTTTGTTGAGTAGATGGAGATTTGAGTCTATTTCCCAGTCCTCCAATTCATCTCCTCTTTTGTCAGTATCTGGGTATCCCCATCTTTCTGAACGGCTATTAAAGTCTCCGACAATAATGCAGTTTGTGTCAGTTATTTTCATGTTTGAGAGTGTAAGGTCCTTATCTGCTGGGCTATACAGATTGTAGATTCTTATTTTCACGTCCTTTATCATTATATCAACACCTATAATTTCCGTTTGGTTGTCAGAGATCACAGATACTTCGCTGCAAGGTATTGTATTTCGTGTAAGTATTAGAACTCCTCCTTTGTGTCCTTTGCGGTCGAAACGTGTGGCCTGATATCCTCTGACTGAGAATTTGTGATTGGCGTTGAGGTGTGTCTCTTGAATGCATGCCACATCTATTCTATCTTTATGAAGACGCTGTGTTAGGGAGTCTTTCTTCTTGTAAACTCCTTCGGCATTCCACTGTAGTATGTTGAGTGTCCGGGGTATTTGGTCAATAGCTCTTAACCTACTCCTCTGTGCCTTGACTCCACAGCACAGGGGAAGGTGACCACCAGTAGTCATGGGTGGACCCCCTCGAGGCAGGGGGCCCGGCACTATCACCGCCTGATGGGACTTCACGGGATTAGCACCATATCGATTAATTTTGATTTGTGACATCATGAATTAAGTTACGTTGCACTGCTTTGTCAAGCCTGTGGCTCAGTACATCCGATTTCGACAAGCATTTATTCGGGATGCTTTCCCTAGCCTTTGACTGTCCCCAGTCTACCTACAAGGCAGCAGGTTTCACGTTGCACTGCTTTGTCAAGCCTGTGGCTCAGTACATCCGATTTCGACAAGCATGTATTTGGGGTGCTTTCCCTAGCCTTTGACTGTCCCCAGTCTACCTACAAGGCAGCAGGTTTGTGTGTCTCTTCGTCTGGTCCCTCTCCCTTGACCTGTCCGACATGGGTGGCCCTACCAGTAGCTGTGTTACCGTCGGCATAGCTCATGGGGTCACTGGGACGCGCAAGCCCCTCTACCTCGTCACGGTGGACACACAGCAGAGGGGATTTTCATGTTTGAGAGTGTAAGATCCTTATCTGCTGGGCTATAAAGATTGTAAATTCTTATTTTCACGTCCTTTATCATTATATCAACACCTATAATTTCTGTTTGGTTGTCAGAGATCACAGATACTTCGCTGCAAGGTATTGTATTTCGTGTAAGTATTAGAACTCCTCCTTTATGTCCATCGCGGTCGAAACGTGTGGCCTGATATCCCCTGACTGAAAATTTGTGCTTGGCGTTGAGGTGTGTCTCTTGAATGCATGACACATCTATTCTATCTTTATGAAGACGCTGTGTCAGGGATTCTTTCTTGTTATAAACTCCTTCGGCATTCCACTGTAGTATGTTGAGTGTCCTTGGTATTTGGTCAATAGCTCTTAACCTACTCCTCTGTGCCTTGACTCCACAGCACAGGGGAAGGTGACCACCAGTAGTCATGGGTGGACCCCCTCGAGGCAGGGGGCCCGGCACTATCACCGCCTGATGGGACTTCACGGGATTAGCACCATAACGATTAATTTTCATCTGTGGCATCATGAAATGATAAAGTTACGTTGCACTGCTTTGTCAAGCCTGTGGCTCAGTACATCGGATTTCGACAAGCATATTTTGGGGTGCTTTCCCTAGCCTTTGACTGTCCCCAGTCTACCTACAAGGCAGCAGGTTTGTGCGTCACTTCGTCTGGTCCCTCTCCCTTGACCTGTCCGACATGGGTGACCCTACCAGTAGCTGTGCTACCGTCGGCATAGCTCTTGGGGTCATTGGAACGCGGAAGCCCCTCTACCTCGTCAAGGTGGACGCACGGCAGAGGGGTTAGCTGATACTGGACTTCACTTGGTAAAAAAAAAAAGTGGTAATCTGGGGCAAGAGTTGTTTTGTTTTGCATATCCTTTACAGGACATCGCTGTCAATACCAGCATCTTTCAGCTGTATGTTGATTTCTTGGCAAGATTACGCTCAGTAGTTTGCCATTGCTTTCTGAGCGGCCGGCTCACATACCCCGTAAGTTACCGATGCGATTCGAACCACTGATGATTCTCACCGTCATCACGTTACCTACGAGAGTATACAAGATTATGGAGAGAAGTCGCAAACCTCTAAGCCACGAAGCCGGCTTGGGGCAAGAGTAGGAGTCGAAAATGTCACTCTTATCGACAGCGGTTAACGATACTGGAAGAGTAAGCTGGGAAGACAATCAACGACGAGGCACAGGCTGTGGAGATCAATTATTCCCTGTAATTACTCTTAAAATCTAACCATTAGAGAACTCCTGTTTGTGGACGACCAAGCACTAATAGCAAAATCAGAAGCTGAATTACAAGATCACATGAATTGTCTAAATGAAATGCGTAGGGAACATAAGTTCATAACATGAAAATTAGCACAAGCAAAACAGAGAAAAAGCAACAACGATTCACGTAAACGAACATCCCCTTGAAACAAGTAAAGAGTTTCAAGTACCTAGGAAGTATAATATCATCAAATGGCAAATCAGAAGACGAGATCGAAAATAGGTGTAATAAGGCGAACCAACTCATTGAACAAATGGCATCAATACTAAAGAACAAACATGTATCAATAACTACTAAGAAAGCACTTTACAACACAATCTTCCTACCAACTCTATGTTACCAATGCCAAACCCGGCAATGACAGAGAAAAAGAAAACAAAAAGAAAAATCACAACAGAAATGAGGTTCCCGAGAAGAATACTCAATGTATCAAGAAGAGATAAGATCAGAAATGAAGAAATCACGACTAAAGTGGGGGTTAAAGCAGCACTAGATTTCATTCGAAGGCAGCAAATCAAATGGTTTGGCCATGCCATGTAACTAATTAAACTATAGAAGTATAGAATAGATTACCAACTAACAGTCAGTATACCACAACAAGCAATGATGAATAATGTGAATTGTGATGTACAGACCAGATGGAAGCAGAGGAAGAGGCCGAACACGTAAAGTTACCGTAAACGATGGGCGCAGGGAATAACAGAGTCCACGGGAATATCGATACATGAAGCCCATAAGCGGGTACTCTCCCGCTTTTTATGCTTCTCCTCGACACCGCAAGCTACAAGAGGAACATGATGAAATAAAATCAGATGAATTACTGTTAACTATTATTTGTATTTGGGAAATAGCTTACAAATGTCACAGCTTGTAAGCGGGCCTGTGGCGCAACGGATAACGCGTCTGACTACGGATCAGAAGATTCCAGGTTCGAATCCTGGCAGGCTCGAAGAATATTTTTTTTTTTTTAAATTACAGTCGCAATTTATCTGTTTCTCCATTGTATGCTTTTATCAAGTCAAAAGTGGGACGCAGAGGTGTTTCCAAAGACCTATTGACACGTCCTCGTCGAGCGTCCTGGGCAACAGGTCCCTTCGGGGTCCTGGCTAAAGTCAGTAGGATCCCCGATTCCTCCGAACTCGGAGAGTGTCTGTCTGTACGGCGAGGACCCATCAGTCTGCACACCAATAAGTAAGACATGGGACAACGGATACTCATGCAAACCTCATGTCCTGTATGACATCACACTGATGTTGGACTACAGGATGTGGTACTTCAATTTTAATTCACCGCAAACAAAGGGAATTCCAGGGCATATCCTGGAGTCCCCTTATTCGCGCTGTATCTCGGTGTGCATGACCTTGACCGGAATAACGTTGTCGGTGTGCAGCAAATGGTTTAGTTATGTGTGTGAGTTGACCTGAATATTTCAGTGGTTGTATACTCTTGTGCACATTTAGGGGCTGTTATTGTGTGCTAATTTGTGACCCTGAAAAGGGCCCGTTCCAGTTAGGGTTAGGGTTAGGGTTAGGGTTACACACACTGTGTTTCCGTTCGTCGCTCCTTTTTCGCGCCTTTTCGCGCCCTGACACGCACTGAAAAAAAAACTTTAATTGAACGGAGATCCCCCGCCAGTGCTATATATAGCTGCTAACTACGCTATATATAGCTGCTAAAGCTAAATATAGCCTCGTGACGTCTGTTGCGGTGAATTAAAATTGAAGTACCCAGGATGTCTTCATCCGACATACAGGACTTCGCGTTGGAGCTCAAGCCAACGAACACAAGCAAGCAAGTCAAAAGTCGTGCGCTTGTGGGACCAGGTGGAGAAAGCGGAAAAACAGATTGAGAATCCATATGTGGAAAGAATGAGATTGCGGGGGATTGGCAGGGGTTCTGGAAGAATCTCAAAACTGAGAGGGAAGACCAGGAGAACCTTTAATCATATAGCGGTGGGAACGATTAGTAGTATGACTCTTCGCTGGCTGTTGAACGAGGGGACGGGGCACGTATGGGAATGTCCTGAGTGCAGTGATGCCGGTTCTTAACTCAACTAACTCAATCAAGTCAAAATTGTAATCTTCTTCTTCTTCTTTCGTTCGCTTGAAATATATCTATAACTGCAATGCTGTCTCTTGTATGAATCTAACAGTCTTTTTTAGTTCACTCATATTTGTTATAAAAGTACTTCCCATTTAGATTGCTTTACTTCTTGACCATTAGTTTATGGTCAGAAAAGGTCAACTGAAATGTTATACAGGACCTGTTCTGCTATACGGCAGTGAATCATGGAAGGTGAGCGAGCAAATAAGAAAGAGTTTAGAAGTAGTAGAGGTGCGGTTCTTGAGACGAATGTTGCGAACCCCTTGGGCTGCCAGAGTAACTAATGACGATTGCCTGGAAGAGGCTAGTGAAACTAGAATATACAACATTGACAAGTGATGACTGTGAATCTACAACCATGGTCAGGTTGCGAGAATAGCAAGGTGTGAGAATAGCAAGGCTATAGCAAGAGGTGTGGCCAAACAAGAACACTACGCAGGAAGCCAAAGAAGATTGATAAACCAACACAGAACTGGCGTCGTTAGCCGCTATACACTGCGGGATGTGCTGAGTTGATCCGAGTACTTGTGGACTGAATGGTTCGATGTGCAATGAGGATATCTGTCGACAAACTTACTATATCTAAGGGGGATAAATTTAAAAACAATTAAATGTTTCTTAATCTTTCGTATTATTTCCCTTCATCTTCTCTCGTCTCCATTACCCTCTCCCGTTTAACCGCAAAAGAGAGGTTATAATTAGGACCCATTCCAGCCTCAGATTAATAATCCTACCGTCGAATCAGCCACATTTCGGATATTAATCTGAAAGTTATTCTTGCCCAAAGAGATGAGCAGCTCTTACTTCCCTTTGGTATGGATGTGACATTACGTTGTTATCAAGAATATTTACTCTTTGTTCGAAAAATTATTCTGTTGTTGCTTTCTTCAAAGGAACTTTGTAATTTGTTATTATTCTGTCTATTTATATTCAATTAATACAAAATGAAAATAGGTAAATGTGATTCTTGCAACACACACACACACACACACACACACACACACACACACACACACACACACACACACACACACACACACACACACACACACACACACACACACACACACACACACACACACACACACACACACACACACACACACACACACACACACACACACACACACACACACACACACACACACACACACACACACACACACACACACACACACACACACACACACACACACACACACACACACACACACACACACACACACACACACACACACACACACACACACACACACACACACACACACACACACACACACACACACACACACACACACACACACACACACACACACACACACACACACACACACACACACACACACACACACACACACACACACACACACACACACACACACACACACACACACACACACACACACACACACACACACACACACACACACACACACACACACACACACACACACACACACACACACACACACACACACACACACACACACACACACACACACACACACACACACACACACACACACACACACACACACACACACACACACACACACACACACACACACACACACACACACACACACACACACACACACACACACACACACACACACACACACACACACACACACACACACACACACACACACACACACACACACACACACACACACACACACACACACACACACACACACACACACACACACACACACACACACACACACACACACACACACACACACACACACACACACACACACACACACACACACACACACACACACACACACACACACACACACACACACACACACACACACACACACACACACACACACACACACACACACACACACACACACACACACACACACACACACACACACACACACACACACACACACACACACACACACACACACACACACACACACACACACACACACACACACACACACACACACACACACACACACACACACACACACACACACACACACACACACACACACACACACACACACACACACACACACACACACACACACACACACACACACACACACACACACACACACACACACACACACACACACACACACACACACACACACACACACACACACACACACACACACACACACACACACACACACACACACACACACACACACACACACACACACACACACACACACACACACACACACACACACACACACACACACACACACACACACACACACACACACACACACACACACACACACACACACACACACACACACACACACACACACACACACACACACACACACACACACACACACACACACACACACACACACACACACACACACACACACACACACACACACACACACACACACACACACACACACACACACACACACACACACACACACACACACACACACACACACACACACACACACACACACACACACACACACACACACACACACACACACACACACACACACACACACACACACACACACACACACACACACACACACACACACACACACACACACACACACACACACACACACACACACACACACACACACACACACACACACACACACACACACACACACACACACACACACACACACACACACACACACCACACACACACACACACACACACACACGCACGCACGCACGCACGCACGCACGCACGCACGCACGCACGCACGCACGCACGCACGCACGCACGCACGCACGCACGCACGCACGCACGCACGCACGCACGCACGCACGCACGCACGCACGCACGCACGCACGCACGCACGCACGCACGCACGCACGCACGCACGCACGCACGCACGCACGCACGCACGCACGCACGCACGCACGCACGCACGCACGCACGCACGCACGCACGCACGCACGCACGCACGCACGCACGCACGCACGCACGCACGCACGCACGCACGCACGCACGCACGCACGCACGCACGCACGCACGCACGCACGCACGCACGCACGCACGCACGCACGCACGCACGCACGCACGCACGCACGCACGCACGCACGCACGCACGCACGCACGCACGCACGCACGCACGCACGCACGCACGCACGCACGCACGCACGCACGCACGCACGCACGCACGCACGCACGCACGCACGCACGCACGCACGCACGCACGCACGCACGCACGCACGCACGCACGCACGCACGCACGCACGCACGCACGCACGCACGCACGCACGCACGCACGCACGCACGCACGCACGCACGCACGCACGCACGCACGCACGCACGCACGCACGCACGCACGCACGCACGCACGCACGCACGCACGCACGCACGCACGCACGCACGCACGCACGCACGCACGCACGCACGCACGCACGCACGCACGCACGCACGCACGCACGCACGCACGCACGCACGCACGCACGCACGCACGCACGCACGCACGCACGCACGCACGCACGCACGCACGCACGCACGCACGCACGCACGCACGCACGCACGCACGCACGCACGCACGCACGCACGCACGCACGCACGCACGCACGCACGCACGCACGCACGCACGCACGCACGCACGCACGCACGCACGCACGCACGCACGCACGCACGCACGCACGCACGCACGCACGCACGCACGCACGCACGCACGCACGCACGCACGCACGCACGCACGCACGCACGCACGCTCACAGTGTAAACACCTTAAAACGAACCCAGGCCGACAAAGCGTCCGCCATCGTGTTACTTTAGTTGTAAATGATGATGTCTAGCATGTCTTGGATGGCAGGTGCAAATCTCTGTGACTATTCTTATCACTTGGCACGCTTACACCTTTCTTCTGGCAGATGCACTCAATGGAGTAGACACGACACACAGTGGCAACCCCAGAATTTTATTGTTCTCTGGTGCATCCCTGTAGATCCAGCAGAGCTATTCGCACGTTTATGGTCTGGCGCTCATCTTCTGTCCACTTAAGACAATACGGTTGATGAGCATCACTCTGTTGTACTTCAATGTCAGACCTGTGGTGTTTTCAATTAGTACACTTACTCGTTGTGCTATCGCACACTTACACGAGACCAGTTGTGAAACACTCTTCTTGCAGCCAGTTTATATAGAATTGACTTTGTTATAGCCTTGTGTTGGTTGTAGCTGCTACGTCAGTAGGATGTCGATGTCAATCTTGACGTTGAAAAAAATCTTGAGTATCTAAGGTGTAAAACTTGTGTAGACTTGCTGACTGAGATCTGTGTGTGTGTGTGTGTGTGTGTGTGTGTGTGTGTGTGTGCGAGCGCGCGTGCGTGCGTGTGTGTGTGTGTGTTTATTCACTAAGCTGTCCCGCGCCCGAATGCCAAGTCCATCCAGTCTCCCCTTTAACTAGTTACCCGTGACCATTGCGTTTCCCGTGAAACGCTGAGTTCACTGAGTATCACTGGCCCTGATTTTCTTCTAGTGTTTTCTTAAAGTTAACCCTTGCTGTTCCTGTCTCTCGGGTTGTATTGTGCGGTTACTAGTCTGCTAAATTGGGTCTGCATTAACTCTTTTCTGTCCATGACAGGATATATAATCTTATTTGTTTGCAGGAGTCACCTATACCTAACTGTTTTCATGTTGTATTGTTATACCCTGCCGCGGCCGTTACCTCTCGTATCTGTTATATTCAACGAAGATTGCTGGTTCTTAAGATAGAATGGAGCTACTGATGACTGTAACTATAGAAGTAATAAAATTAGGCCTAAAAATGTGCTGTAGTTGTGTCCAACATGTGTAGAACAGAGTGTTCTCGGGATGGATTAACCGACCTTGGCGACACACCCGGCCGTGAAACTAACCCGAGACAAAAGAGAGATATTCATTGTTGTAGTTGGTGTTGTTTTAAATATTGTAGTTTCATATTTAAAAGAGTTTGAAATACGAGAAAAGAGAAAGCTGAAATAAAACATACACGCACTAATACACAACTACATCATATATTCACAATATATACATGAAATGGGTTAAAATGCAATAAAGGCAGTAGCACTTTCTACCTTTTCTTGTTTTTTCCTCGTTCATCTCTCTCTCTCTCTCTCTCTCTCTCTCTCTCTCTCTCTCTCTCTCTCTCTGTAACACTTTCTACCTTTTCTTTTTCTTTCCCCGTTCATCTCTCTCTCTCTCTCTCTCTCTCTCTCTCTCTCTCTCTCTCTCTCTCTCTCTCTCTGTCTCTCTGTCTCTATGTAACACTTTCTATCTTTTCCTTTTCTTTCCCCGTTCATCTCTCTCTCTCTCTCTCTCTCTCTCTCTCTCTCTCTCTCTCTCTCTCTCTCTCTCTCTCTGTAACACTTTCTACCTTTTCTTTTTCTTTCCCCGTTCATCTCTCTCTCTCTCTCTCTCTCTCTCTCCTCTCTCTCTCTCTCTCTCTGTAACACTTTCTACCTTTCTTTTTCTTTCCCCGTTCATCTCTCTCTCTCTCTCTCTCTCTCTCTCTCTCTCTCTCTCTCTCTCTCTCTCTCTCTCTCTCTATGTAACACTTTCTACCTTTTTCTTTTTCTTTCCAGTTCATCTCTCTCTCTCTCTCTCTCTCTCTCTCTCTCTCTCTCTCTCTCTCTCTCTATGTAACACTTTCTACCTTTTCTTTTTCTTTCCCGTTCATCTCTCTCTCTCTCTCTCTCTCTCTCTCTCTCTCTCTCTCTCTCTCTGTAACACTTTCTACCTTTTCCTTTTCTTTCCCCGTTCATCTCTCTTTCTCTCTCTCTCTCTCTCTCTCTCTCTCTCTCTCTCTCTCTCCCTCCCCCCCCCCCCCCCCCATCTCTTCCATTTCTTTTTGTGTGTGTATATAACAGAGTGTTACCGTTTATAAGAGAGGTCAACACGATACAAATGCTTGCAGACATACAGATTGATGGAAAATAAGCTGCCAATGAAGTAGGTCAATACCAGCCTATTAAGAGAGGTGTGCGACAGCGATGTGTAATGTCTCCATACCTTTCCCACCTGTACAGTGCAAATATGTTTAGAAATTTAAAAGATATGAGCGGAATCACCTTTCAGGGACGCAACATTAATAACATTATTGATTGCAGACAATGAACATGATCTTCAACATTTAGTAGATGCTGTTGATGCACACAGTGAACAATACGGGCTAGAATTAAATTTTAAATTTTTAAGAAGACAAATTATGTTCGTCACGAGGAAGAAAGAAATACCACATTGTAATATACAGATGAATGGGAATATTCTTAATCAAGTGAATCGGTACAACTATCTCGGAACCGTCATAACATCTGATAGGAGGTTCCTTGAAGAGATTAGAACAAGAATCAACGTGACGATGGTAGCCTTTTGCAAAAACATACTGACCAATAAAAAGATATCAACTGCAACGAGAAAAAGAGTGTTGAAGTGATACATAGTACCTGTACTTTTGCATGAATGGGAGGCGTGGACAATGATTAGACAAGCTGAAAAAATGTCTTATGGCTGAGGACATGTGGTTTCTGAGGACAATGCAAAGAATACCATGGACAGACAGAAAAACCAATGACCAAGTCCTACAAGACAGAAATGAAAACTGTAAACTGATTAGAGAAATTAGACGTAGACGGTCACAATCTTTTTATTTGGACTCTTATGAGAAGAAATAAATTAGAGAACTTAGTGACACCTGACAAGAATGATGGTGAAAAGAACAATTAGAAGGCAGAGAAGTAAATACCTGGATGGCTTGGCCACGTGATATGGTCGAGACAAGAACACAGAACTGTTATCTTGGCCATGGTCATACTTCCCACTCCTCGGCTGACAAAGACCTTGACCTATAAGGTAGTCTCCCTGCATATCCTTTACTAGACGTCGCAGTCAAAACCATCATTCAGTGTCCTCTTAGTAGAGAGAGTATTGAGTATGTGTGTGTGGGTGTTGGATATGTGGTTGGGGGATGTGTGTTTGGCTGAGTGGTTGGGGGTGTGTGGGTGGGTGGTGGAGGATATGTGGGTGGGTGAGTGTTGGTAGGTTTTGGGATGGGTGGAGTATGTGTGCGTGTGGGTGGGGATATGTGTGAAGGTGGGGGGATGTGTGGGTGGGTATGGATGGGAGGTTGCAAGCATGTGTGCCTGGGTTTATGTGTGGATGGGTGGGGGATGTGTGGTGGGGGATGTGTGGTGGGTGGGAGATGTGTGTGTGTGGGTGGGGAGATGATATATGTGGGGGTGTGTGTGGGATGTGTGGGTTGGGGATGGGTGAATGGATGGAGTCATGTATGTGCCTGTGGGTATATGTGTGGTTGGGTCGTGGATGTGTGTGTGGGAGACACGCGGATGGATAGGGGATGAGTGGGTGGGTGGGTGGGTAGGTGGGTGGGTGGCGGATTTGTCTCATAACATGGTAACATGCATTGTTTATGCTTACAACATTCATTTGACAATGTTTTTTTCCTATGTGAATGCACTGTGCACTGATGAACGAAAGATGAGTGATTGGAAGGGCCGAATGTAAGACGGGCCTGCGTGCCCAATTTGTAACCTTTCGAAAATAAAGTTTGTTCGTTCGTTCGTTCGTTCGTTCGTTAGTTCGAGAGTAAATTTAAGTACAGTCAAATGTTGGCTTTCGTTGCCTTCGGGTTTCGTCGGTTTCGGTTTTCGACGAATTTTTCCTCGAATTTTTTTTTGGATTTCGTTGGCGTGCCAACATGACCTCGTTGCTCATTTTGCGAAAACAAAGGGACCCACTAGTTCTTCTGCTCTTATGCATTTTTAGTCTACGTTTACTCCAGTTCATTTTTTTTTCCGGGGGGGGGGGGGGGAAGGGGGGGGGGAGGGGTTTTAATTGATTTTATATTTCTTTCTTTCAGCCTATAGTGAAATGAGTGGTGCAAGCAAGAAACAAAATTCGTCAGTATTCGGAGGAATATTTAAAGTTTGGTTTCTTCTTTTGCGTTCATCCGGAGTTTTTTTTTTTCTTTTTCGGACGTGATTCTTGCGCCGTTAGGCCGACACATCCAACTTCTGCGGGCATTTGTTGAACGGGTTAACCTTCCCGGGGAAAGTTTGGTTTCATTCCCGCTGTCTACGATAAACGGTCACATTTTTGTCTTTTATGCCAACAATGCTTGACCAACGAATCATCGAAACGTGGTCGTCTTGAGGCACATTTGAAGACGAAACATAATGCTCATATTAATTCAGATTTGAATTACTTTCAAACTGTAAAGAAAATTTTGAAAAAAAGCAACATTAAAGTCTCTATTTACTGCTCATAATGCAACCACCAATCATACTCTTGAGGCTAGTTATCACATTTTATTACTCATCGCTAAATCTGGGAAAAGTCATACTATAGGGGAGAATTTAATCAAACCATCAATATCAGCATTTCTTAAAAGGGTTCTGGAAAAAGATGACAAAGACGTTAAAGCTATACCACTATGTAACAATACTGTTAGCAGAAGAATAGACGAACTGAGTGAGGATATTGAAATACAACTTGTTGAAAAGCTGAAAACAAGAAACTTCTCGGTGCAAATGGATGAATTAACTTTGAGAGACAGTGAGGCCGTACTTAGAACTTACGTAAGATATATTGATAAAAGTGATTTTGCTGAAGAAATGGTGTTCTGTAAATCATTAGAAAGCACCACTACCTCCGAAGATATATATATATAGTAAGCTAAACAAAATTACGTAGATTTCAATAAGATACCAATGAAACATATAACATCTTGTGCTGCAGATGGTGCTCCTAATATGGGGAAGAAAATGGTTGCTTAAAATTGATGAAAGATGAGAATCCAGAAATGCTTCTTGTGCACTGTGTTATTCACAGGGAAAACCTGGTATCTAAAAGCATTTCGCTTGTTCTAAATGAAGTACTAAATTTAGTTATAAAGTGTATCTATGCTATTAAAGCTAGTGCCAAATGTGAACGTCTCTTTTAAGTTATTTTGTGAAGAACAAAATTAAGACCATGTGAGACTTATGCTTCACACTGAAGTAAGATGGCTCTCGAAAGGGAACTGCTTGAAAAGATTTATGGAACTATTTGATACTCTTAGTGATTTTTAAAGCGACAAACCTGAAATGAAAAATCTGTTAACGGTCGATGATAAGGCATTTGTGAGTTATTTAGCGGATATCTTTGAAAAACTAAATATATTAAATAAACAACTTTAAGGAACAGATAAAAACTCTTGTCGATGCAAAAGCGAAGCTATTTAGTTTTATTACCTTTATTGAATTATGTCAGACATATATTTACAACAAAAATTTTGAAGTTTCATTGGCTCCAAAAATGTGAAGTGACTGATACCGCTACATATGTTATTGTCGATCATCTGAAAATTTTACCGGCTGATTTAAAAGAAAGATTTTCTGATTTGAAACAAATTAATTTCCCAACTTGGACGATGCAGCCAATGTTAATGGATTTGTCTGATATTTCAAATATGCAGTATCAAGAAGAACTCGCAGAAATACAAAATGTTGAGTCAATATTGTTAAAGTTTCCATCTCCACATTTAGCTGAATGCGGATTTAGTACCATAAATTATTTAATTATTTGCTGCAAAAAAAAAAAAAAAAGCAAAACAAAAAATCGGCTGAATGTAACAAAACGTGGAGACTTGAGACCGAAGTTAACTAAATTGGAACCTGACATAAAATCTCTTTGCAGCAAGCATCAAGCGCAAGGATCTCACTAAATTTAAATAATAAATAATTACTAATAATTAAAATAATATAGAAAAATCTTTCATTAAATTTATTTTGTACTTGAATTTCAGTTTCCATTACATATTTTGAAAATTTACTTACTGTGTTTGCTCAATAATTTCTTAGTGATTTCTTCCTAAAACCTATCATTCAAGTTTCTTTAGTGAACATTTCAATTCTTGAATATTAAAAATTATGTATATGTTAGGGGAGGGGGACATGAGAATTTTAGGAAGGCTTAGGTGGGGCATAGCACAATAAGGTTGGGAAACACTGTTTTACAGTTAATAATTTCTGTCATTGAGTGACTGTATCAAAGAGCCAGCTTGAAAGGTTGTCTTCTTCTTCTCATTCAACCGGAGTTTGTTTTTTTCCGGACGTGATTGCGTTGTGCCTGTTTACAGCAGAGCTGCGTTCTTGCGCCGTTAGACCGACACATCCGACTTCTGCAGGCATTTGTTGACCGGGTTAACCTTCCCGGGGGTTCGTAAGACGTTTGACTCTCACTGTTGTGGTGTTATTCCCCCATCCCAGCTGGCCCATTTAGAACAGCCGAAGACATACCGGTCAGCCCTCAAGGGAAGGCAGGGGCAGACCATGGGCATTCCCCGCCATCCAAGGAGGCTTCCATAATTGCAGAGCCGACACATAGCGCTCTGGTACTGGGCTTACCCAGGGAATCGTCATGTCCTGCAGATGGCTGCATAGCCTCACTTCCGTATATTTGGCCTTCAGTTCACAACAGGCTGTTCCTCCGGAAACCTGACGAATGCAGTCTGCGGATAACATCCACACAGTGAGCTTTCGATTCGGACTTTCCACGTAATGGATTTGCTATCCAAGCAATATTCCATTTCGTGCCACTAGGACACTTGTTCCACCTTTGATGACGCCCACACAATGAGCTTTTGATTTGGACTTTCAACGTAATGGATTTGCTAGCAAAGCAATATTCAATTTCATGCCTCTGGGATGCTTTTGTTACCGACATACCTGTGGTATAAAGTGTGGCAGTCTAAGTACTTCTTCATGCACCTTTAGATGTAACCCTGAATGTAGTTAAAGTAAGCTGCGGTTAACTTGAGCTTGTTGATATCTCCATAGAGCTTGTCCTCAAATGAAGCAGGTGTGGGCCAAAATATCTTTCTCTGTTCTGGCTTGAAATGTTGGAGCGCATACAGAATCCGGCCATGCTGATGATGCGGGGTGCACAAAAGACACACCAATTATATGCATGATGCATATCCTGACACTACCAACAATGATGGACAGGCATAGGGTCCTTCAAGCCAAATGATACCTTAAAGTTGCAGATCGGGATCACCCCTGCACGAAGCCATGGGTATTGTCAAGGGTCATAGAATGAGACGGGGAAGGTCCTAGGCGGCAGAGGCGGAAACATCTATACGCCAGGTGTGGGATCTAGAGGCTATCAATCGTGAAAAAAGAATGGGCTAAAGTACCGGAAGACATGATGGGCTGGCACAATGTAATAGTAACACTGGGTCGTGAGTGCAGAGAATGGGCAGCGGGCCGCAAAGAGTTTGAGGTACAACAACTGATCCAGAGCAACACACATCAAGGTGACATAGTGAACTATACTGATGGGTCAGTGGTGAGAAACAGATGTAGTGGTTGGGGTTTCATCGTGAAGGCTAATGAACGATGCTTGAAAATGAAGAGTCTGGCATATGAGACTACGACTTCCAGAGAATGAGGATGGAAGCAGTAACAGCAGCCTTCCGATGGTTAGAGAGGTGAGTGGCACCTTACAGTCTTGACAGACCAAGGTATGTGAGTTGGAATTTGGCCAAAATTCCATCACAATGCCTGGGCAGAGCTTCAGAGAACATGTGGTGCCCAAACGACATGTTCCCTCTCTCGGCCTTGCCTGTTTTGATCCAGAGGAATGGGTAACCAATACGTCTGGAACAAGGTAGGCTGCAGACGCTGGCGGCTCAGCGTCAAACCTCCGAGACCTCGCCTCCACGAGCAGGAGACGAGCGATGGCCAGACCCTAAACCCTTGGGATTTGACTTAGAGGTGTTCAGCAGGTAAGGGTTGTATACGTGCTCGGACCTTTGGGTGCGTACACCTGTCAAACGTAAGTGTCTGAGGACAACTGCAACAAACATTGTATTCATTACGGACTCCATGAGTAGGCTTAGTAAGGCAGAGAAAGGAATGTTTCGGGTCGAATGGCTTTCCTCGCTTCAGATGTCACAGTGTGTGAGAATTGTATGGATTTTCTGGCCTGGATATACAGAAGTACGGGGGAATGAACAGGCTGATAGTCTGGCAGGGCATGCACCTCTTGCTGGTAGATTACCTATGGGCAAGGGAGAGGTGGTCGAGCGCTGGTAGGACCAGGTAGAGAAGACGGGGGAACAGATTGAGAACCCGTATGTGGAAAGAATGATATGGCGGAGGATAGGGAGGTTTACTGGAGGAATCTCAAAACTGAGAGGCAAGACCAGGAGAACCTTCAATCAGATAGAATTATTAGTTGGAACGATTAGTAGTATGACTCTTCGCTGGCCGTTGAACGAGGGGACGGAGCGCGTATGGGAATGTCCTGAGTGAAGTGAATGTCGGTTTTTAGCCTAGCCCAACTCAACTCAACTAGTGGTACACATTAGGAAAATTTAACTACGTCTGAAAATACGTGTGTGTGAATATGTATAATATAAACCATGCGGATTAACCGATTCGGCGTCAAACCAATCGGTAAACTAGGGTATGCCTACCCAGCGCGGAAGAAATCATTGATGATTCAACGGGCAAGACGGCGTTTACCCGCAAAGCATTGTGGAACGAAATGAGAACGGCAAGGCACGTAGAGCGCCCTGGTCGTCCACTGCACCTGTATTCGTCTCCAGTAGTCTTGACTTGTCTTACCACTGGATTCAGATGGACTCCTGCGAGAGAGTTTGGTCGACGAATTGCACTGTGATCGAATTCATCACGCAAGTCATTCTTCATCCAACTTCATCTATGAATTGTAAACTGAAGGGAGTGGCATTTTTTAAAGTTTAAAACGTTATTTCGTACAAAACAGAGTTTATTTACAAGGTGTGTTGTGTGTGTTTTTTACATTTGCGAATACACCATATATTAGGGGCGTTCATTTGAAACCCGTTCCAATGGCTTTGTTACAAAAGCATGAAAGAAACATTAACAGGTGTGGTAGAATTAAACAAAGCATTCATTTTGAATGAATTATGCATCATGGGTTGGTCAGAAGAAGTCGCCGTAGGCATTCAGGCAAGCATCCCATTGCTTAGGTAGGCGGCGAATGCCGTCCGCAAAAAAAGGATTGTGGTTGCTCACTGAACCAAGTGTTTACCGCGTTCATTACGTCTGCATCTGTGTGAAATCGTTGCCCCTTGAGAGCTTTTTTTAGAGGTCCGAACAAATGAAAATCACATGGTGACAAATCAGGACTATAGGCTGGATGTTGCAGAATTTCCCACTTCTTCCTTGCTAATGCTTCCTGCACAATCTTTGCGACATGCGGACGAGCATTATCGTGCAACAAAATCACACCGCGAGAAAGCATGCCGGGTCGTTTATTCTTGATGGCTTTTTGCAGCTTGTCTAGTGTTTGCAAGTAGTGGGTAGAGTTGATGTTGACACCAGGTTCTTTAAAGTCGGCCAACAATAGCCCTTCATGGTCAAAAAATGCGCTCAGCATAACCTTACCAGCGGAAACCTGTAACTTGAATTTTTTGGCTTTTGGTGATCCAGCATGCTTCCATTGCATGCTCTCTCTTTTGCTGCTCGGCTCAAAGTGGTGACACCATGATTCATCGCCTGCCACTATGCGGAAGAGAAATGCATCACCCTCCACTCTGTAACGCAGCAAGTGGTTCAAACACCATCCCATGCGTTCCTCTTTTTGGTGGTCGGTCAACATCCATGGTACCCACTGTGAACACACCTTCCGATATTGCAGTTTCTTACGAACGACCTTTTGAATTGTCCCAATTGACACATCAAATTCTTTCGCTAGCGAACGTATGCTTCGACAACGGTTCATCTGTACTGCTGCATCAATTTTGGCGATGGTTTTTTTTCTGTTGCAACAATATGCGCTTGACCCGGCCGTCGAAGATCTGTCGTGAACTGACGTCCTTTCCGAAACATTCGTGCCCAGTCTGTCACTGTTGTCTTCGACACACATTTGTTACCGTACGCTACCTGCATTCTTCGATAAATGTCCACTGGTTGACATCCTTCAAATGAAAGAAACTGAATGTATTCTTTGAGCTTCTTTGGATGGATTTTGGATAAACTCGGCCATTTTCTCAACGGTCAGAAACAGAACCTATGCAACATGGAACGATAAGCACGTGCTCTTTTATTCATTGGTCAGTAATTATCACATGACTATGACATGATCATGTTCAACGTACACAATTACTCGTGTGTGCCACGAACGGATTTCAAATGACCGCCTCTTATACATTCATATGTTTTTTTTTTTTTTTGCTGCATATCCTATCCATAGGATTCGCTGTCAACACCAGCACCGCTGTTGTTGATGTCTTGGCAAGTTTACGTTCAGTAGTTTGCCATAGCTTTCTGTACGACCGGCTTCCATACCAACACGTTAAAACCCAACGCGACACGATCTGCTGCCAAATCGGTCGCAGCCGTGTGTCGAACACAGATAAGCGGCATTACGAAACGCATCCGTAACGGCTTTGCCACGTAGAGCGGCATACATTCATATACATGTGATAATATTGCATTCATGGCATGGTGTAATTACCTATAGTTTGTATTTTTAATGACCGTGCAGTTTTTAAAAAAATTGCCGTTCCAAGTTTTGTAATTACCTACTGTGGAGTTTATGCAACATAATTTATATTACTTGTTGATAATGACGGTGGCGTAATCATTTACTCTCATCCATACTATAATATTTCACTAGAGATACTTATATATTACATGTACTCTCATTCACACTTAGTGATATTCACTGGCACAGGAACGGAGCATAATGGGGACGACCCGTTGCTGTGAAGTTGGAACTGCGACTAACTAACTAACTAACTAACACTTAGTTTTATTTAAACAAGTTTGACGGTATCGCTGAATCTTTCATACTTCAAATATTCTCACTCACTTTTGCTTTCTTGTATGTACCAACAAAATCTTTCATACATTATCTCAACAAGCATCCCATTTTACAAAGTAAATTGCAAAACGTGTATCTATGGCGTTAGATTGGGCTCGAACACGACAGATTTTAATTCATCTATTTGTAATCTTAACGAGTACAACGGAATGTACCCCTCAAATATTTTAAAACTATGAGTTTCAAAACTACCACTGTGTAATGTAAAGGTCAACTATCCTGGAAATATACGACCGTTACTAAGAATTTAAATGCTTTAATATATTATCAATGCAGAAAAACTTCCAAGTATGTCGCCTCAAATAAAAAATATATTTGAAAAGCATTTATAATTTTCCTGTAACAATTACTTATACTGTTAATTCTGCAGAAAAATTTATTTCTAATAAAAATAAAAGGAAATACGCTTCTTATATTATTATAATCGTCTAAATTTAAATTATTTCCCTTACTTTAAAGAAATGTTACTTCCCCTTTCTTTATATTCATTTTCACCAAATTTTTTCTACACAAATTGTCACGGAGGAGCGCAACTGGATCCTGGTGCGAGGAATGCAACCTAAAGACTAAATGTCCTGACGGGGCACACCAGGCACTGAGCCTTGGTTGGCAACTGGTCTAGGATTGAAGCCCCGATTATTGTTTTGCTGCTGCTGCTGCTGCTGCTGCTGCTGCTGCTCCTCCTCCTCCTCCTCCTCCTCCCCCTCCTCCTCTGTAAATTGTTATTTTGACGTCCTTTATTATTATACCAACACCTATAATTTCGGTTTGGTTGTCAGAAGTCACAGATACTTCACTGCAAGGTATTGCGTTTCGTGTAAGTATTAGAACTCCTCCTTTGTGTCCTTCGCGGTCGAAACGTGTGGCCTGATATCCTGTGACTGAGAATCTGCGATTGGCGTTGAGGTGTGTCTCTTGTGTGCATGCCACATCTATTCTATCTTTATGAAGACATTGTGTTAAGGGGGCTTTCTTATTAGAAACTCCTTCAGCATTCCACTGTAGTATGTTGAGTGTCCGGGGTGTTTGGTCAATAGCTCTTAACCAACTCTGTGCCTTGACTCCACAGCACAGGGGAAGGTGACCACCAGTAGTCATGGGTGGACCCCTCGAGGCAGGGGGCCCAGCACTATCACCGCCTGATGGGACTTCGCAGGATTAGCACCATAACGATTCATTTTAAACTGTGGCATCATGAATGATTACGTTACGTTGCACTACTTTATCAAGCCTATGGCTCAGTACATCCGATTTCGACAAACATTTTTCAGGTGTGCTTTCCCTAGCCTTTGACTGTCCCCAGTCTACCTACAAGGCAGCAGGTATGTATGTCTCTTGGTCTGGTTACTTTCCTTTGACCTGTCCGTTATGGGAGTCCCTACCAGTAGCTGTGCTACCGTCGGCATAGTTCCTGGGGTCATTGGAACACACAAGCCCTTCTACCTCGTCAAGGTGAACATACGGCAGAGGGGATTGCTTTGCCGATCCGGCAGCTTCTGCATCTTGTCTCGATCCAGATGTATTGGTATTACCTTTCCTCAAGAGTAAACTTGGCAGACCGAGAGAGGGATCATGCTGCATGAGCAACACATGGTCACTATAATTCTGCCCAGAGTTTGTGCTACGGTGAGGTATAACTCCATCCCTGTTCTTAACAGCCATGGGTTATAATTATTATGCCTTATTTTTAAGTACAACAAACTATCGCCTGTCAAGACGACCAGGTGCCAGAGAGAGAGAGAGAGAGAGAGAGAGAGAGAGAGAGAGAGAGAGAGAGAGAGAGAGAGAGAGAGAGAGACAGAGAGACAGAGAGACAGAGACAGAGAGACAGAGACAGAGAGACAGAGAGAGACAGAGAGAGAGAGACAGAGAGAGACAGAGAGAGAGACAGAGACAGAGAGAGAGAGACAGAGAGAGAGAGAGAGAGAGAGAGAGAGAGAGAGAGAACGTGCAGCTTTTGATTGTCTCGCTGTGATGTATTTTCGATCAGACATTTCAGCTGTGATGAAGTCTAGATCAGACACTTCAGCTGTGCTGTAGTCCAGATCAGGGACCATTTCAGTTGTTCTGTAGTCTAGATCAGACACTTCAGCTGTGCTGTAGTCCAGATCAGGGACCATTTCAGTTGTTCTGTAGTCTAGATCAGACACTTCAGCTGTGATATAGTCTAGATCAGACACTTCAGCTGTGATGTAGTCTAGATCAGACATTTCAACTGTGCTGTAGTCCAGATCAGACATTTCAACTGTGCTATAGTAATAGTTAATAGATTAGACATTTTAGCCGTGCTGTAGTCTAGATCAGACATTTCAGCTGTTGTGTAGTCTAGATCAGACATTTCATCTGTGATGAAGTCTAGATCAGAAATTTCAACTGTGATGTAGTCTAGATCAGACATTTCAGCTGTTCTGTAGTCTAGATCAGTCATTTCAGCTGTTCTGTAGTCTAGATCAGACATTTCAGCTGTTATGTAGTCTAGATCAGACATTTCAGCTGTTCTGTAGTCTAGATCAGTCATTTCAGCTGTTCTGTAGTCTAGATCAGACATTTCAGCTGTTCTGTAGTCTAGATCAGTCATTTCAGCTGTTCTGTAGTCTAGATCAGACATTTCAGCTGTTCTGTAGTCTAGATCAGTCATTTCAGCTGTTCTGTAGTCTAGATCAGACATTTCAGCTGTTCTGTAGTCTAGATCAGACATTTCAGCTGTTCTGTAGTCTAGATCAGACATTTCAGCTGTGACGTAGTCTAGATCAGGGACCATTTTAGGTGTGATGTTGTCTCGATATTTGATCATTCTAGAATTTATATAGCTTAGGTCATTTTCCCCACATTAAAAATTTGTGAATATAGCGATGGTTCCTGTAAAATTTAAGAAGAATTATCTTTAGACAACATGTTTCTGCTACGCAACTTCCGTCTGAAGACGTTCCCCCACGACACCACTCAGCCCATTCAGATATGTATCTGTGGCGAAGGGGTAGCCAATCCTGCACACCACGATCTATAATCACCTGCAGGCGATTTCGAAGAAGACCGCTTTAAAAAAAAAAAAAAGTTAAGAATGGTATGAACGTTGTCCGTTTAGAAATCAATGGCAAACTTTTTTTTGTTTTTTTTTTGCATATCCTTTACAGGACATCGCTGTCAACACCAGCAATCTTTCAGCTGTATGTTGATTTCTTGGCAAGATTACGCTCAGTAGTTTGCCATTGCTTTCTGAGCGCCGGCTCAAATACCCCGTAAGTTACCGATACGATTCGAACCACTGCTGATTCTAACCGTCATGACGTTACCAACGAGAGTATACGAAAAGTCATAACCTCTAAGCCACGAAGCCGGCAATGGCAAACTAGTGAACGTAAGTTTGCCTTATAAACGACAAACAGGCAATAATTGCTGGGGTTGATTGCAACATCATTGAAAGGACATGCAACTAACTTTTATTTCATTTTAATAACTTTAATTGAAGACCGTGTTGCGCTGGGTTTTAACGTGTTGATATGGCAGCCGGTCATTCAGAAAGCAATAGCAAACTACTGAACGTAAACTTGCCAAGACATAAACAACAGCAATAAAATGCTGGTGTTGACAGCGATGTCCTGTAAATGGGATATGCAAGTAAACAAAAATTTCAATTTAATAACTTTTATTTCAGTTTAATAACTGTGACTTTCGTTTAATAACTGTTATTTCAATTTAACAACTTTGATTTCAATTTAATAACTTTCATGTCAATTTAATATCCGTTAATTCAATGTAATAATTTTTATTTAAATTTAATAACTTTTATTTCAATTAATAACTTAGTTAATTTTATAATTCACCGACACACCGAGTCGGGGGGTGAAATATGCTGCCGGCGGTTTGGAAGTAGACCGCTTTGCGTTGATTTTGATGTTATGAGGCGTTGGCCGTTCAGAAAACAATGGCAAATTATTTGGCGGCTGGTCGGCTGGTCGCTGAACTAACTAGGTTGCCTTATGCAGTAATGTGTGGCTCCTGGTTTTCTAATGGCTTCCTCTTCCATCGACGATATATTTCGTGGCGGACTTTTATGATGGCATTCTGGCAGCGGCATTATGCATAGAATACCTCTGCGGGCTGTTGGTGTGTCGAGACTCTGTTCCACTGTTTACAGAGGCGGTGAAGGGCATTTTGTTGATATTCACTGGCACAGGAACGGAGCATTATGCAGCGACCCGTTGTCGTGAAGTTGGAACTGTGACTAAATAACTATTTAAATAATGAAGACACAAATAATAGATTGCACGATTTATTGCCTGGGTATTTCGCTACATCTCGTCAGGTACATATCTTATACAATAGAAATCAAACAACATGAACTAAAATAATTAAATGAATCCTTCAAGCTGAAATATTCAGCACACATGTTCTCATAGTAAGTTGAATTGTCTACCACGGTAATTTTAAACTGACTATCATGTCTTTTTGTTTAAACAAAGTTGGTTTCTGTAAATGAATGGCAATTGCCGCTGTCAAATTTAACTTTCAACCATTTTGTGTGTTAAACAACATGCGAAACACATTGTCCCTATTAATAACGTGACATGAGACGTCCAATCAATGACGTAGGAGAATTGCGATGTGTAGGCTTTCCAGGTTCCGATCCGATCCGATATGAAAAACAAAAATGGCAAACTCGGTCTCCCTCAACCTGCTTCTTTCAGCGTTGGTTTAGATAGTCGATCCGTGGGTTTGTGTGGGTCTTTTCACCCTGGTTTTTCCTTTTGCTCTCTTACGAGTGATGTCTGGTTCTGGTGAATTAGTTTCCATTTGCATTGCATCTCCTCAAATAGCTTGATTTGGTGGCATTGGCTTCTGGCTCTTCTTGTGATTTGTTTGGCTAGTGAAGGCTCCTGGCTCGTCTGGCTTGGCTGATTTCAGTCCTTAAAAGGACTTTTTATTTGGTGTTTTTGTGGCCATTTTTGTGCAGTGATCGTAGGAGTTTTTCGATGGTGTCTTTCTCTTCCTCCTTGCGTTCGTTTTCGAGAAATAGCTGATGTTGCTTTTCACGGTCTTCTCCATTGAGCTTCCATGGGATGATCTCTCCGTCCTCTATATAATATTCGAACTCGCTCTCAGCGTCATAATATGTGTCTGGGTACTCTACCGGTTTTCTGAGTTTCCTGGGCTTTTTCCTTTCTCTTTCTTCCCAGCGCCTTTTGTATTCCTGGTAAATGCGTTCCTCCCGTCTTGTACTTTCTCGAATCTCCTCCAAGGTGCGCACCTGCCCATGCCAGTGACCGTCAGGATGCTCATCTCTGCATTCTTCTGATATCTGGTGTGTTTGTGATTCAGGCCCGGTGTCTTGGTTTTCGTCTTGCGGTTTCTCTGCTAGCTCTTGTGTGGTTTCTGTTGGTTTGTTTTGGAATCGTTCCATTTCAGCTCTGTGCAATTCTCTTTCGGTCTTGATACTTTGTAAGATTTCTGCGTTCTCCTTCTTCAACTCGGCCATGCGCTCCATCTCTTGTTTGATGTTTTGCTGTATCTCCTTCATTTCAGCAAGCAGTCTTTCATTTTCGTTGGTTTGTGGCGGTGTTAGGAGTAGCTTGATTTGCATCTTTAGTTCGTCTATTTGGCTTTACAGTTGGGCTCTTTCCGCTTGTGAGCAACCCGTGGCTGTCTCGCACCTCCGCATTGCTTCGTTGTATGGTGTTCTTGTGATTGTGAGCAACCCGTGGCTGTCTCGCACCTCCGCATTGCTTCGTTGTATGGTGTTCTTGTGGTTGTGAGCAACCCGTGGCTGTCTCGCACCTCCGCATTGCTTCGTTGTATGGTGTTCTTGTGATTGTGAGCAACCCGTGGCTGTCTCGCACCTCCGCATTGCTTCGTTGTATGGTGTTCTTTCCGCTTGTGAGCAACCCGTGGCTGTCTCGCACCTCCGCATTGCTTCGTTGTATGGTGTTCTTGTGGTTGTGGCTATCTTCAGGACGTCTCTGTGACGTTGCAGGTACGGACAGCCCAGGTATCTTGCCCCATGCTTGCCCAGGCAGTTGGCGCACTTCCTCTTGTTATTGGGTGCTCTGAAGTCGGTGTCCAGCTTGGCCAGCGGGCACTCCTTAAAAGCGTGATGGTCGGCGCAGTATCGGCAGATTTCCGTCTTGCTGCGGCAGATTGTTCGACTGTGGCCGGCCCTCTGGCATCTTGAGCATTGGTTGATTCTTGGTAGGAACCATTCAGGCTGCTGAGTTATATTGTTGATTGACACCAGGTGTGGAATCTCGTTGCCCTCAGTCGTCACCACCGCCAGTGTGGTTGGTATCTTCGAGTACGTCAGGATCCGCTGTGCCTTCAGGATTCTGATGTGGAGGTTTTCTTTCTGCAGCTGTTTCATGATTTCGTCGTCTGACAGCTCCCCCTGGACACGTTTTACAACCCATTTGGCTGTCTTGGAGTCGGTGTTGCCGCCTCTAGTGTCTTTCTCCTCCTTCTTCTCGGCTGTCTTAGCTCTTGTATGTGGTGGGCTGGTCTCGGTCTGTCTCGAGGTAGCTTCAGTTGAGTTGACTGTAGTTACGTGGTCTTTGCTGCAGCTTACAGGTAGGTTCTCCACATTCGTCTTCTGTCCGGTCTTGGCGGCTCCCACGCTGCCCATCTTGCTTGGCTGTGGTTTCCTATTGTTGTTTTTGAGTGCCATTCTCCCCCGTATCAGGTAGCTTGAAATTATAAGGCGACTTGGCTTGATAGCGCTGAGAAGTGCTGTCAAGCGAATCGGGCTGAGCGATGAATGGTCCAGGTTCCAAGAGTCTTTGTTTATAAATCTGTCAATCCAATTGGGAATGTGTTCTACAATACTATTATTCAAAAAGTCTCTCTGTTCTGCCGATGTAGGTAGACTGGCACCTGCATGTAAATTGATAAATACAATTGGATTTGGAGTACAGATTTCCAGAGAGAGAGAGAGAGAGAGAGAGAGAGAGAGAGAGAGAGAGAGAGAGAGAGAGAGAGAGAGAGAGAGAGAGAGAGAGAGAGAGAGAGAGAGAGAGAGAGAGAGAGAGAGAGAGAGAGAGAGATTTTGGCGTACTCGTGCCTTTAAAGCTGAAGTGGGAATAGGTGTGATTCTGTATCTAGTAAATGGAGTTACAGTCCAGAATGTTCGGCCGACCGTTGAAGTGAGTTGGTCCTGTAGACGTTAAATTACGTCTACTAGCTGGATAAATACCTTCAATTTGGTGAGTAATTTTTCACTATGTATTAAAATTCACAACGTAATTACCCTCCTTGGACAACAATCATCTTCAAATTAATATCCTTTTTCTGGCTGAACTTAAAATTGCCTTATAAATGACAAACAGGCAATAATTGCTGGTGTTGATTGCAACGTCCTTGAAACGACATGCAACTAACTTTTATTTCAGTTTAATTACTTTAATTGAAGAACACGTTGCGGTGGGGTTTAACTTGTTAGTATGGAAGCCGGTCGTTCAGAAAACAATGTCAAACTACTGAACGTAAACTTGTCAAGACATCAACAACAGCAGTAAAATGCTGCTGTTGGCAGCGATGTCCTGTAAATAATATCTGCAAATTAAAAAAATTCAATTTAATAACTTTTATTTCAGTTTAATAACTGTTATTAAAATTTAATGACTTTGTTTTCAATGTAATAACTTTGATTTCAATGCAATAACTTTGATTTCAATGTAATAACTTTGATTTCAATTTAATAACTTTGATTTCAATGTAAAACTTTGATTTCAATGTAATCCCCGGGAAGGTTAACCCGGTCAACAAATGCCCGCAGAAGTCGGATGTGTCGGCCTAACGGCGCAAGAACGCAGCTCTGCTGTAAACAGGCACAACGCAGTCACATCCGGAAAAAAAAATCCGGATGAACGCAGCAGAAGAAGAAGATTTCAATGTAATGACCTTGATTTCAGTTTAATAACTTTTATTTCAGTTTAATAACTTTGATTTCAATGTAATAACATTTATTTCAGTTTAATAACTTTTATTTCAGTTTAATAAATTTTAATTCAGTTTAGTAACTTTTATTTCAATTTTTTTTTTTTTGCATATCATTTACAGGACATCGCTGTCAACAGCAGCATCTTTCAGCTGTCTGTTGATTTCTTGGCAAGATTACGCTCAGTAGTTTGCCATTGCTTTCTGAGCGGCCGTCTCAGTAGGCCTATCCCGCAAGTCACCAGCAGGGGTCGAACCGCTCCCAGTTTTCTCCCGCTACGAGACTGCGTGGTAAACGGGATTACGGAGAAAGTGTTGTAACCCCTCAGCCAGAGAGACCGGCTATTTCAAATTAATAACTTTTATTTCAATGTAATAACTTTTATTTCAAATTAATAACTTTTATTTCAATGTAATACCTTTTATTTCGTTTTAATAACTTTTATTTCAATGTAATAACTTATATTTCAGTTTTATAACTTTTATTTCATCATAATAACTTTTATTTCAATTAATAACTTAGTTAGTGTTATCATTCCCCGACACACCGAGCCGAGAGCTTGAAATCTACTGCCGACGATTTAGAAGTAGACCACTTTGCGTTGATTTTGATGGTATGAGACGTTGGTCGTCTAGAAAGCATTGACAAACTACTGAACTTACATCGACTAATAAATCACATACAGATAATAAATGCTGGGGCTAACTGTAACGTCCTGTAAATTATTCTGAGAATTTTGGTTAACTGATCCAATGCCGAAGGATAATATATCGCCATATATGACTTCCCATTTGGACAGAAGGACGATGTATCGCCATACAAGGACATCGTGATATTTTTTTTTTTTTTTCTTTGTTCGTAGCATCTTCCGCAATTTCAGTGCTCAGTGAACGGAAATTTACATTTTAATACTTGTTCATTTGATTGTGTACCACGTCTGGTCCAAACCTACTTTTTTGTTTGGCACTGAATCAGTTAAACACTGATTGATTTCGTTCACGGCATTTTTCTTGCATTTGTCGCACTGAGAATATCACATCAATGGTAGACCGGTTCTGTCGAAAGCCACACTGTGATTCGGAGTAGACTTGATCTCCTAGGACTTGTAGTCTGCGCAGAACAATTCTGGCAAATACTTTTCCAACAATACACAGAAGGGAGATACCCCTATGGTTGTTTCAGTTGCTCCGATCGCCCTTGTTCTCGTACAGTGTTATGATGCTTGAATCTTTGAAATCCTGTAGGACTTGTCCTTCTCGCCAGCATAGCTCTATTAGCTGGTGGATCTGTAGAGTGAGTGTGTCTTGCCCACCCCTGATAACCTCTATTGGAATCCCATCCTTACCTGGAGCCTTGCCAGATGCAAGTTCATTTATAGCACACTTAACTTCTGTTATGGTGTGTCATGAACCCAATATTAACGAACCTAATATATAACTCCTGCAAGACAGGAGTTAACGGAGGACAGCTCACGACAGGCGATCAGGACAGGCAGCCTGGTGTTACCGAGTACAGGTCAACTACGCACTAGTTGAAGCCCTGTGGTCATCGTGTCACGTTACACGGCACGGGCGACACGAGCTGTGAGAAGTGAAGGACTGACCAAACATACCTGTGTCAGGCAGACGGGTTTAGGACTTCGAGACGGACGGACAGAGAGGGTTATGCTTGTGTTTCATGATCGCTGTGAGATGACTGTAATGAGGAATGGCATGACTGACTAGTAGATTGAGATGTGCTTGTGCTGAGACAGTGAGAGAGCTATTTTGTATTATTCCATTATAAGATGTATGATGCATGTATATACTGCTGTGATAATGTACGAGTTGCGCATAGTTATGAGCGCAACTATTCACGAATGTACTCACTGTAAATAGAGAACGTGAATAAACGGGTTTTCTTCACGGTACTGTGTGTGAGAGCGTAATCATTGAGTGTGTGTTATTGTTTCGCCCTGTTCTGGAGAGCGAGCCGAATGTTAATATAATTGAGTCCATGACAGGGACGAACGTGGGTATCTCGTCCGGCTTTTGAAGCAGCATGTATAATAGAGGGACGAACGTGGGTATCTCGTCCGGCTTTGAACAACAGGTGTGAGATAGGGACGAACGTGGGTATCTCGTCCGGTTTTTGAGCCGCATGTATAATAGAGGGACGAACGTGGGTATCTCGTCCGGCTTTGAACAACAGGTGTGAGATAAGAACGAACGTGTACATTAAAACGTGGACTTTTCGTCCAGGTTTCAATAATATATTTGAACGTGTGTTGACAATATACATGTAAAATTCACATCACTGTCATTTAAATGTTGAATTGTATGCAAAATGGAATGCTAGTACATATGTAATTCTGAGTGTACACTGAAAGAGAGTGACCAAAAGCAGCCCAGTTCTGAAAGTCTAGCTCACATGAGAACTTGAAAGTATTACGATCTACTACTCTATTAACCGACGACGATGACAATACAGACTCACATCCATACTTGACTGCATACAAACCTATACACAGGTAACCGACCTCGCATACACCACAGAGTCGAACATCTACTAACATTTTTCTTTCCACAGCAAACAGATTTGTCTCCGGGTTTACAGACAAAGCGAATTTGTCTTCCAGTCCGTAAAGTACCGACCTGCCTCCGGGTGCAGATATCGAACTACATCACAAGCTCCGAACGTTATCGGCAGCCAAGTATGTCTTTAGATATATTTTTGTAAGATTTTAGGCCCTTCCTGTAATTTTTTCACAGTGTACACATTATATATGTAATACATTTGTTTGCGTGTTATATTGATTGAATTTGATCAGTTACTGTAATTTTTGTGTGTGCTATTGTTAACGTAATTTTCAAACTATCATGGCCACTCTACACGACTTCATAGAGTCAGGCCTAAAATTCCCGGGAAGGTTAACCCGGTCAACAAATGCCCGCAGAAGTCGGATGTGTCGGCCTAACGGCGCAAGAACGCAGCTCTGCTGTAAACAGGCACAACGCAATCACGTCCGGAAAAAAAAAACTCCGGATGAACGAAGAAGAAGGCCTAAAATTAGGTTTAACTGGAGAAGATTTATCTAAATGGAGTGAGACGAAATATGCAGAGCAGGGTCAATTAGAAGAAAAAGCTAAAGAAAGGGAGGAAAGGGCAGCAGAGAGAGAATTGAAGAAAGCTGAACTAGATATGAAGAAGGCTGAGCTTGATGCTAAAAATAAACAAGCTGATTCTGAACTGAAGAAGGCTGAGCTCGAAGCCAAAATTAGAGAGACATAATTCAATGCGCAAAGTAAGAGAGAAGAAATTGAAATGCAGTTCAAATTAAAACAACTAGAAATCGAAGCTGGTACTAAAAAAGAAACTAGAAATTAGAAACTAAAGTCCCCTCTGCCGTGCGTCCACCTTGACGAGGTAGAGGGGCTTGCGCGTTCCAATGACCCCAAGAGCTATGCCGACGGTAGCACAGCTACTGGTAGGGTCACCCATGTCGGACAGGTCAAGGGAGAGGGACCAGACGAAGCGACGCACAAACCTGCTGCCTTGTAGGTAGACTGGGGACAGTCAAAGGCTAGGGAAAGCATCCCGAAAAATGCTTGTCGAAATCGGATGTACTGAGCCACAGGCTTGACAAAGCAGTGCAACGTAACTTAATTCATGATGTCACAAATCAAAATTAATCGTTATGGTGCTAATCCCGTGAAGTCCCATCAGGCGGCGATAGTGCCGGGCCCCCTGCCTCGAGGGGGTCCACCCATGACTACTGGTGGTCACCTTCCCCTGTGCTGTGGAGTCAAGGCACAGAGGAGTAGGTTAAGAGCTATTGACCAAATACCCCGTACACTCAACATACTACAGTGGAATGCCGAAGGAGTTTACAAGAAGAAAGACTCCCTAACACAGCGTCTTCATAAGATAGAATAGATGTGGCATGCATTCAAGAGACACACCTCAACGCCAATCACAAATTCTCAGTCAGAGGATATCAGGCCACACGTTTCGACCGTGAAGGACACTAAGGAGGAGTTCTAATACTTACACGAAATACAATACCTTGCAGCGAAGTATCTGTGATCTCTGACAACCAAACGGAAATTATAGGTGTTGATATAATGATAAAGGACGTGAAAATAAGAATCTACAATTTGTATAGCCCAGCAGAGGACCTTACACTCTCAAACATGAAAATAACTGACACAAACTGCATTATTGTCGGAGACTTTAATAGCCGTTCAGAAAGATGGGGATATCCAAATACTGACAAAAGAGGAGATGAATTGGAGGACTGGGAAATAGACTCAAATCTCCATCTACTCAACAAAGCGGATGACACACCGAGCTTCTACTCCAGAAGATGGCTTACCACTTCTACTCCAGACTTAGCTTTCTGCACAGGAGACATACTCCACAAAATCGATCGCCATGTGCTGGACAAATTAGCAGGTAGTGACCACAGACCTATCAAGCTTGTAATGAATATGGAGTATGTTCCACAGGAGCAAAAGCCCTTGCCCCGCTGGAATTACAAACGAGCAGATTGGGACAGATTTGCCATACTAACAGACAAATATTGTGAAAACATAAATACACGATATGGCAACATAAAGCAAATGGTGGAAAGTCTAAACAGAGCGATAATACAGGCAGCCACTGAGTCCATTCCCCGCAGAAGTCGGATGTGTCGGCCTAACGGCGCTCTGCTGTAAACAGGCACAACGCAATCACATCCGAAAAAAAACTCCGGATGAACGAAGAAGAAGAAGAGTCCATTCCAAGAGGAGCGAGGAAAAATTACAAACCATACTTGACTGAAGAACTACAAAGTTTGGAGGACAAAGTTGAAGATGCCAGGAAGACAGCAGAGAGAGAACAAACAATTGAAGCGAACATCTCTCTCAAAGCCATCTCAGCAAAATATAAAAGAACAGTAAATCAAACAACAAGAGATTGTTGGAGGGAAAAAACAGAAAACCTGAATTTTGACAGGGATGGAAACAAACTATGGAAACTAGTGAAAGCCATGAACAATGAAGGACCTAGAAACAAACAAATAACAATTAAACAAGGAAATGCCTTGCTTAAAGGAAAAAAAGGCTGCAAATGCACTAATGGAACACTATGCAAATGCAAACCACATTGATATTACAACCGAACAGAAGAAAGCAATCAAAGACAAACAGATATATCATAGAAATACAGAGACAGCAGCAGAATATATGATAGCAAATCTAACAATGGAAGAAATGGAACAGGCAATGAATACCCTAAAAAAGAAGAAATCAACGTGAAAGGATGGAATCACAAATGAAATGCTAATAGGACTAGGCACCAAGGCAAAGAAGAAACTACTAGCAGTCCTAAATAACAGCTGGAAGAGAGGAATAGTCCCACAGGCATGGAAGGAAGCTATACTAATACAAGTCTCAAAGAAAGGAAAAGACCTGGAAGAACCAAATGGCTATCGACCTATCAGTCTACTTAGCTGTGTAGGAATATTAATGGAACGCATTATCAATGGCAGGCTAACATGGCATCTGGAAGAAAACAAACTCTTAACACCACACCAAGCAGGATTCAGAAAGTACAGATCCACTGAAGATCAAATAACCTATATAGCTCAGGAAATAGAGGATATCTTCCAAGAGAAAAAGCACACACTAGCAGTCTGGATAGATTTAGAAAAAGCATTTGATAAAGTATGGAAGGAAGGACTGAAAGTAAAACTGCAAAAAATGCATGTTTGTGGAAAAATGTATAAATGGATCAGCCACTACCTTGAGAACAGAACTGCCAGGACAAAAGTACAAGGACAAACAAGCAAAATTATGCTGTTGGAGCAAGGTGTCCCTCAAGGAGGAGTTCTTTCACCAACATTATTCCTAGCATATATAAATGACATCACAGAAAATTTTCCAGCCAGAGTACACACATCCTCCTTTGCAGATGACCTAGCCATATGGACATCTGAAGAATATATTAGTACAGCTAACAGCAGAATACAGCAAGCCTTATTAGCGCTAGAGGACTGGTCAAAATCATGGCTAGTGAAGATAAGTGAGGAGAAAACAACATGCACAGTGTTCTCCCTCTCAAATAAACCTCAGCAACCTAAGTTGGTATTGAATGGAAAAATATTGCGCCATGAAGAAAATCCAAACTATCTAGGAGTCACCTTTGATCGTCGCCTGACATGGAAGACACAGGTTGAGAAAAATCGAACAAGAGCAAGGCAGAGAATGGCAATCATGAAAAAGCTTGCTGGTACAACGTGGGGAGCAGATGAGAAAGTTCTCAAGAAGTTATATACTGGACGGGTGAGGCCAGTACTGGAATATGGCATTGCAGCTTGGGCAACAGCAGCTAAGTCAAACTTTAACAAAATAAGTAGAGTCCAAAACCAAGGAATGCGAATCATAACTGGAAGCCTGAAGACAACGCCTATTAATGAACTAGAAAAGATCACTTGTTTACAACCAATGCAGGACAGAAGAGATAGCAGAGCCCAGCAACAAGCAGAAAAATTTAGAAGATTGACAGACCACCCTATGTATAAAAGGTTTAATGGTTTTGGAAAAGGAAGACTGAAGCGTAGCAACTTTGTAGAAACTGCAAAACGAAAGATTAGGGCAGATCCCATACTTAACATATCAACAGTCAAGCCCATTTACAATGCACACAACTTCCCAGCTTGGAGACAGCAGCAACTGCCTGAGATGATAGAAAACATTCCTGGTATTGAGAAAAAGAATACTCAGAATGAAACCGAAAGAAGAAAAATAACCCTCAACTACATAAAAGAACATTACCCAAGCAGCAATTGGACCCATGCATATACAGATGGATCAGCCAAAGATTCAATTAAAAATGGAGGAGGACGAATTCTCCTTAATTTAAAAAATGGAGTGGAAAAAAAAACACAATCAGTGGCAACTGGAAAATTTTCAAGTAACTTCAAAGCGGAGGTAGAGGCTTTGAAAACTGCAGCAGAAATGCTCTTGATGGAGGAAAATAAAGAGAAGCAAATAGCTATCTTCACAGATGCAAAGTCAGCTGTCTCAATACTGAAGAGCAAAAACAGCACAGAACTAACTGACCTAAGAGCAGCACTCCATGGTCTATGCCAGAAATCCAAAAAAGTTGTAATACAGTGGATCCCATCACATTGCAGTATACCTGGAAACGAAGAGGCTGACAGACTGGCAAAAGAGGGCGGACGACTACCACAGCCTGACATAGACATAACCTATAATGAGGCAAAGAGGTTGATAAAAAGCACTTATAGAACCAAATGGGAATCAGAGCATCCAGGCCACCAGAAGGATGATGCATATTACAAACTCGACCGAAGAGAACAAGTAGCAATCTTCAGACTCCGCACAGGACATAACAGGCGGAAACACCACTTGTTCAATAAACTAAAGATAGGAGATACCGATGAATGTAATTGTGGAACTGGTAAAATGACAGCTAAACATTTGCTGCAGGAGTGCCCAATATATGCAGAACAGAGAAAGATAGTTTGGCCCACGCCTGCTTCATTTGAGGACAAGCTCTATGGAGATATCAACAAGCTCAAGTTGACTACAGCTTACTTTAACTACATTCAGTTTATCATCTAAAGGTGCATGAAGATGTATTTAGACTGCCACACTTCATACCAAAGGCATGTCGGTTACAAAAGCATCCCAGAGGCATGAAATGGAATATTGCTTGGATAGCACATCCATTACGTGGGAAGTCCGAATCAAAAGCTCACTGTGTGGGCTTCATAAATGGTGGAAAAAGTGTCCTAGTGACACAAAATGGAATATTGCTTGGATAGCAAATCCATTACGTGAAAAGTCCGAATCGAAAGCTCACTGTGTGGGCTTCATAAAAGATGGAAAAAGTGTCATAGTGGCACGAAATGGAATATTGCTTGGATAGCAAATCCATTATGTGGAAAGTCTTAATCGAAAGCTCACTATGTGGATGTCATCTGCAGACTGCATTATTCTGGTTTCCGGAAGAACAGCCTATGGTGAACGGAAGGCCCAATATACGGAAGTGAGGCTAAGCAGCCATGTGCAGGACGTGACAATTCCTTGGGTGAGCCCAGTACCAGAGCGCTGTGTGATGGCTCTGCAAGTATGGAAGCCTCCTTGGATGGCGGGGAATGCCCATGGTCTGCCCCTGCCTTCCCTTGAGGGTTGACCAGGATGTCTTTGGCTGTTATATATGGGCCAGCTAGGATGGGGGATAACACCACAACAGTGAAATTCAAACGTCCTAAGAAACCCCCGGGAAGGTTAACCCGGTCAACAAATGCCCGCAGAAGTCGGATGTGTCGGCTTAACGGCGCAAAAACGCAGCTCTGCTGTAAACAGGCACAACGCAGTCACATCCGGAAAAAAAATCCGGATGAACGAAGAAGAAGTAGAAGAAACTAAAGTAAAAGAAAACCAGTATAAGAAATACCAAGGTATTGTCAGGAATTTCACAACTGGTGACTGCATATCGGCCTGGTCCCAGAATTTTGAAACCATCATGGAGCATTACCAGGTATCAGTCTTTCTGAAGAACCTCTGAAGGTGATAGAAACCATTCCAATAGAGTTAAGGAAAGACTATCATTACATCAAAGCCAAAATCATGGACCATTTTTTGTTAGATGAAGCAGGATATAGAGAACAATTTTCTAAATTATCCCCAAAATCATCACAAACGTTCTCAGATTATACCTCATTAGTTCAAGACATTTTTAGTAATGGCTATCAGCAGCTAAAGTTAACAATGATTTTGAACGTCTGAAAGACCTCATTTTGAGAGATAAGATCATCTCATCACTACCATTACCCTTTTTACGTCTTTTGCAAGAGTGTGAGCGTGAAACAGTACAACAAATAGAGAAACGTGGATCGGCTTACTTCACAGCCAATAAAGATTGTTTTGTCAATAGTTTAAAAGATATAGAATTTGTAGCAGCCGCTACATATGACAGACCCAAACCAACCACGTACAATAAATCCAAAACCTTTAGTAATACAGAAACTACCAATGTAAACACTGCAGTTACAATCACAATGAGAACGAGATGTGTGATCAAAATCCAGGATACCATACTTACTTACAAAACTTCATAGATAAGCAAGAAAGTGAACGAAAGAACTGTAAAAGATTAACTAAATGCTTCCTTTGCAAAGCGTACGGGACATTGGCGCCATTCTTGCAGAGCCAAACAAATGGCAAAAGAAGCAAATGCAGCAGTATTTTAAAGTTCATCTTCTGAAGAAGAACAAGAAGAAGAACCAGAACCAGTAAACGCAATCCAAAATATTGATGTTTTTCATATAGATAAGTGTACCACTTGCAACCGTTTTCATAATGAGGGAATTCTAGCCTGTGGTCACACCGTGCAAATAACAAATGACAAAGCAAACGCAGTGTGCCATTCAGAAGGTAAACTTGATATCCATCATGGTTATGTCAACGGTAAACTAGCTAGTGTTTTGAGGGATAGTGGATGTACCCTCATTGGTTTAAGAAAAGAGTTTCTAAAGCCCTCAGACTATACAGGAAAGTTTGTCACCTGTAAAACATTCTCAGGAAACATTGAGAATTATCCAATCGCATGGGCACATATCAAAACACCTTTTCTAACAGGCAAAGTAAAATGTGCCGCATTAGAAACACCATTTTGTGATGTGATCATTGGAAATCTTCCTCAAGTGACAGACATTACACAAGAACAAATTACAACTTGGTATAAACACTTCTTACAACAAATATAGTTGCCAGAGCCTCTGTAAAGAAACAGTCTGAGACTAACATTCTACAACAAGCAAACAGTATTATAGACCTCCCCAACATATGGGAAGAGAATGTCACTAAACCACAAAAGGTTAACATATCTGATCATCATTTTTCCAAATCCAATGAACAGAAGCTAAAACACAAAACGAGCGAAAGAAATTCAACACCACAAACCAAACAGTAACCAAAGCCATGTAATGCAAATCAATACACTACAATATGTTTAACAGCATTCCTTTGTTGCTTAACGATACTATCAGTATCCAATCTCATTGCTTGTACACCATGTTACTGCAAATGTATACCTAACAATAATCAATGTCTAGATTGATATTTACAACCATGTGACAAAAACAGACCACTCAATCTTCACAACAGAACGACGAATTCATTCTGCATTACTGAACGGATACAACAGCAGACAGACGTAATGCATAGAGACTTCACCAATATAAACACCAAACCACTGACATTGACACCAGAACAAAACGAAACACCGCCAGAAATGACATAAATCAATCACACGGAAACTGACGCAACACAGAGAGAAACAAACTTCAAACACGACAGAACACTGACCCAAAAGGGAGATAACCTTTCTACACGACAGTGCAGCATCATACTATACACACAGGCAACGCCAGACTGTAACAACATCAACAGACACAGGACAGAAACATCACCGACAAAGCAAAGCACAAAAAATACTGACATGCAATCAGCGACTACTAATGACTCAGTACAGATATCACCTACTATACCATTGAATTTCCGTCAATGGATATGTATTACATTGACATCAACCCAAACTCAATCATCTCATCTGACAATAACAAGGCTGCTCTCAGAAGACGTACCTCAGGTACTGACATACAAACACGACATCTGCATACATAGTAGCAGTATGACACAACACATAGTGACATTACGACAAACTTTTCAACGTATCAGGCAACACTG
>JACEFZ010025730.1:0-14596 GCA_014155875.1 Cepaea nemoralis
TCCCTTTTTTCTTGATGTTCCCAGTGATCATCGTCTGTGATTGCATAAAGAAAAGAAACAAAAGTTAGGCCTGCTGACATCCTAATTCAAGAAATTACTACTGCTGTGCACATATAATATTAAATTAATTTTTCTTTAAAAAATTGGACCACCAAAATGACAGCTTGGCCATGAGGTGTCCACTAAGTCCCATTCTAACAGACATCTTTATGGTGCACTCAGAAAAACAAAGAGCCTCAAATATTGAGGACCTAGTTATATACCGCTGGTATATGGATAATATATTATTCATCCCAGAGACCCGCTTATTACAGCTGTTCTCCTACAATAAAATAAGGTGTTTGTAGTGGTCGTTGGTAGCCATGGCAGTGAAGTGATTAGCATGCTTGCCTGCTGGCACAGTGATCATACATTTGAATACACATAAGTGCATTTTTAAAAATTGACCTGGGCTCCAAAATCAACCATCCTAAAACATTGACCTGGGCTCCAAAGTCAACCATCCTAAAACATTGACCTGGGCTCTTTCCAAGCAAGGACACAGAATCAGATGAGTACAAATAATTAGTTTAATAGTTTAATATTGTCATAGTGTGTTTCATGTAGGTTTGTGTTGGTTTGTATTTGTTTGTCCTGTGCTGACGAAGGCTTTGGCCGCAACGTCCAATTTGTCTCTTGTAGTCGTGTTTTAGTAAAGCTCACAATCTACTTCTCGTTTTTTTTTTTGGGGGGGGGGGGGGGTGATTCATTCAATCTTTATTGACGACGCCGAACTGGAGATAGTAGACCATTTTACATATCTTGGATCAGAAGTAAATAGCAAATTATCTCTCGATCAGGAAATCAACATCAGGATTGGCAAGGCAGCAAAAACAATGAACATGTTAGCAAAAAGAGTCTGGGAGATCAGGAAGCTTACTGCCAAAACAAAAACCTCGTCTACCAAGTCTGTGTCCTTAGTACTCTTCTTTATGGCAGTGAAACCTGGACAACTTACTCACGCCATGAGAAACATTTAAACAACTTTCATATGCGGTGTCTGCGAAGAATACTTGGTATTAAGTGGCAAGACAAAATCACAAATACTGAAGTATTGGAAAGATCAGGTTGTGTGACGGTTTATTCCATGCTCAGTCTTCGTAGACTTAGATGGATAGGACATCTTAGGAGGATGGATGATGGTAGAATACCAAAGGAAATCTTTTTTGGTGAATTACAGACGGGTAGGAGATCTCAGGGTCGGCCTCTACTACGATACAAAGATGTGTGTAAGCGGGACATGATTGATACAGGCATAGATAATGCACATTGGGAGCAAGTCGCCGCTGAACGTGTTGCATGGAGGGCAAACATCAGAAATGGAATAAAGACAAAAGAGAAAATGATTGCAGATAAAGCACACACAGAGCGTGAGAGACGTTAGATGGTGCACAATGGTGGACATGACCATGTTTTCACATGCATCTACTGTGGGCAAACATTTGCAGCAAGAATTGGCCTTACCAGCCACACTCGCCAACGCCATGGGTCGTAGTTATTAAGCCTTTTTGAAGCACACTGTACCAAACTATCGTCTGTCAAGACGGAAAGGTGCCAATGTAAGTGTATGCATAGAAATAACGTGAACAATTGTTATCATCTACAGTACTGCATGCATAGAAATAACATGAACAATTGTTATCATCTACAGTACTGTATGCATAGAAATAACGTGAACAATTATTATCATCTACAGTAGTGTATGCGTAGACATAACGTAAACAATTGCAGAATGTCATCTCAATATTGCATTAAAGGGACACGCCTATATATTATAATATAGTTGTTTCCCTTCCATATAATACACATATTTTGTATTTTGTGCAAGGGAAACAACTATATTAATTTATTGTTTTATAAAATATGAACATTTTGAATTTATTTAATTACACATAAATTATACGTGCCTGATTTCACGACCGCTGCATCAACTTCTTTGCAGATTCAACAACTACATATAATAGTAGAAAATGTCAAGCTTTGGGCAAGACGTAATTTTGCGTGTTAATTAATATATCGCAACCAGATTATTTCACAGGACTGGAAACACGACTCAGCTATAATCGGTTTCAATGTAAGAGATGTATAGGATATTCTTTTCTATTGTTTGACAGGCACGAATGTGCTTTAATGAAACAAGCATATTTGTGCACCCATTACCATCTTTGGTTCTACTACTGCATTTTCATTAAGACGAAAGTGCAGTAGTTGCAACTGATCTGCCCATGACCCCCAACAGAGGCTATCGTCTGAAGTGACAAAACAGAATTCCAAATTACTAACAGGCATCGGTGGACCACAATGGGCTGGAACGCTCATACCGGGATTAAGATGCCTCAAACAACATGCGACGTGTGCAAAATCCTGCCGAGCGTATCTCCCAGAGTGATCCTCTCTAAAGCCGGACTGTTGTCAACTGAACAGACCTGACACATTGACAGGTTGGTGACTGATCGGAGCTACATTGGGCTCTTGTCAGCGATAAGCTAATAGTGGCTCGTGTATTAAACGTGGTCCTGATCACCATGATCATTAACGCCAAGAGTCGAAAGAATTCTGAAAGACATGCAGTCTGCGTCGAGATGTTGTGGAAGAATAAATACTATAGAATAGTCTACATCTAATCACTCTAGTCAATTGAAGCTTTTCATTATGTCCATGTAGGACTGGCTCGTTGATTTTTCTGTCTGTCCATTGTATTCTTTGCATTTTCCTCAGAAACCACATTTTCACTGCCATTAGATGTTTATCAGCATGTCTACTCATTCATTGTCCAGGTTTCAAAAGTGCAGATTGTATGTATCACTTCAACACACATTGATGTGATAAACGCTCTCTGGGATAAGAAAGCGAGTGCAAGTGAACAGAAAGTGTATCCATAAATGGGGAGATTTTTCACAAAGAAGAGAGTAGAGAGTTTTAATCACCACCCCCCCCCCCCCTCCGATGTGTCCTCACCTTGTCGCAATTGGGGGAGGGGGGGGGATTGCGTGTCCCAGTGACCCCAGGAGCCCTGACGAAGGAAGCACTTGTGATAGGAACCAGATCAAGAGGGACACAACCTGATGCCCTGCAGGTAGACTGGGGATAGCAATCTAAAGCAGGCGAACGATGCCAAAAATTTTAGTCTGGACACAACCTCTAAGGCTTTCAGCCGAGGGATAAGGCTGAACGCCTCTAAGCCATTAACTCTCGGATGTGAGAGCTGGGCCAATACTCATCTACCTCAAAACGGAGATGAGATGCTGAGCACGCTACATGCTCAGCACAGATTCTTGTTCGAGGCTCTCAGCAGGGAGATATGAGGGATCCCCGGATGAGAGGGCCTGGTCGTTTCTCGCTCACTGTGGCATAGAGGTAAGGTGTGAGCCGGCAGCACGTGTAGCCTACCTCGTGAGCGAGTACAAAATGTAGAACAACCACACTAGTCGCACGAAATGGTTAAAAAAAATTATATACCTATACTCAAATATTGAGTGTAGTCAAAGATGGAGGAGTGTCTCATTAACACGAAATGGAACGCTTGACTAGCGAATCCATTAATGGAAGTCCGAAGCGAAACCTTGCTGAGTGGGTGTCACCCGCAGTCTGTCCTTCCCTTGTGTGTACCTGAGCGACCAGTGGCAAGCGAAATGCCCAACACATGGAAGTGAGGAATTGAAGCAGCCATGAGCAGGACGTTGCAATCCCTCGGGTGAGCCCAGTCTTAGAGCAATATGTGCCGGCTCTGCAATTATGGAAGCCTCCTTGGATAGCGGAGAATGCGTATGGTCTGCCCCTGCCTTCCCTTGAGGGGTCACCGTGATGTCTTTGACCGTTCTACCTTTACCAGCAGAGATGTGGGCAATACCACAAAAGTAAGAGTCTTCTTCTTCTTCTTCTTCGTTCATCCGGAGTTTTTTTTTCGGACGTGATTGCGTTGTGCCTGTTTACAGCAGAGCTGCGTTCTTGCGCCGTTAGGCCGACACATCCGACTTCTGCGGGCATTTGTTGACCGGGTTAACCTTCCCGGGGGGTTTCTTAGGACGTTAGACTCTCACTGTTGCGGTGTTATCTCCCATCCCAGCTGGCCCATATAGAACAGCCAGAGGCATCCTGGTCGGCCCTCAAGGGAAGGCAGGGGCAGACCATGGGCATTCCCCGCCATCCAAGGAGGCTTCCATAATTGCAGAGCCAACACACAGCGCTCTGATACTGGGCTCACCCAAGGAATCGTCACGTCCTGCACATGGCTGCTTAGCCTCACTTCCGTATATTGGGCCTTCCGTTCACCATAGGCTGTTCTTCCAGAAGCCAGAAGAATGCTGTGTGCAGATGACATCCACGCAGTGAGCTTTCGATTCGGACTTTCCACGTAATGGATTTGCTATCCAAGCAATATTCCATTTTGTGCCACTAGGACACTTTTTCCACCTTTTATGAAGCCCACACAGTGAGCTTTCTATTCGGACTTTCCACGTAATGGATTTGCTATCCAAGCAATATTCCATTTCATGCCTCTGGGAGGCTTGTGTAACCGACATGCCTGTGGTATGAAGTGTGGCAGTCTAAATACTTCTTAATGTAAATTTAAATGTCAACCTGAATACAGTTAAAGTAAGCTGCAGTCGACTTGAGCTTGTTGATATCTCCATAGAGCTTGTCCTCGAATGAAGCAGGTGTGGGCCAAAATATCTTTCTCTGTTCTGCATATATTGGGCACTCTTGCAGCAAATGTTTAGCTGTCATTTTACCAGTTCCACAATTACATTCATCTGTATCTTCTATCTTTAGTTTGTTGAACAAGTATTTCAGCCTGTTATGTCCTGTGCGGAGTCTGAAGATTGCTACTTGTTCTCTTCGGTCGAGTTTGTAATATGCATCATCCTTCTGGTGGCCTGGATGCTCTGATTCCCATTTGGTTCTATAAGTGCTTTTTATCAACCTCTTTGCCTCATTATAGGTTCTGTCTATGTCAGGCTGTGGTAGTCGTCCGCCCTCTTTTGCCAGTCTGTCAGCCTCTTCATTTCCAGGTATACTGCAATGTGATGGGATCCACTGTATTATAACTTTTTTGGATTTCTGGCATAGACCATGGAGTGCTGCTCTTAGGTCAGCTAGTTCTGTGCTGTTTTTGCTCTTCAGTATTGAGACAGCTGACTTTGCATCTGTGAAGATAGCTATTTGCGTCTCTTTATTTTCCTCCATCAAGAGCATTTCTGCTGCAGTTTTCAGAGCCTCTACCTCCGCTTTGAAGTTACTTGAGAACTTTCCAGTTGCCACTGAATGTGTTTTTTTCACTCCATTTTTTAAATTTAGGAGAATTCCTCCTCCTCCATTCTCTACTGAATTTTTGGCTGATCCATCTGTATATGCATGGGTCCAATTGCTGCTTGGGTAATGTTCTTTTATGTAGTTTAGGGTTATTTCTCTTCTTTCGGTTTCATGCTGAGTGTTCTTTTTCTCAATACCAGGAATGTTTTCTATCATCTCAGGCAGTTGCTGCTGTCTCCAAGCTGGGAACTTGTCTGCATTGTAAATGGGTTTGACTGTTGATATGTTAAGTATGGGATCTGCCCTAATCTTTCGTTTTGCAGTTTCTACAAAGTTGCTACGCTTCAGTCTTCCCTTTCCAAAACCACTAAACCTTTTATACATAGGGTGGTCTGTCAATCTTCTAAATTTTTCAGCTTGTTGCTGGGCTCTGCTATCTCTTCTATCCTGCATTGGTTGTAAACAAGTGATCTTTTCTAATTCATTAATAGGCGTTGTCTTCAGGCTTCCAGTTATGATTCGCATTCCTTGATTTTGGACTCTACTTATTTTGTTAAAGTTTGACTTAGCTGCTGTTGCCCAAGCTGCAATGCCATATTCCAGTACTGGCCTCACCCGTCCAGTATATAACTTCTTGAGAACTTTCTCATCTGCTCCCCACGTTGTACCAGCAAGCTTTTTCATGATTGCCATTCTTTGCCTTGCTCTTGTTCGATTTTTCTCAACCTGTGTCTTCCATGTCAGGCGACGATCAAAGGTGACTCCTAGATAGTTTGGATTTTCTTCATGGCGCAATATTTTTCCATTCAATACCAGCTTAGGTTGCTGAGTTTTAGTTGAGAGGGAGAACACTGTGCATGTTGTTTTCTCCTCACTTATCTTCACTAGCCATGATTTTGACCAGTCCTCTAGCGCTAATAGGGCTTGCTGTATTCTGCTGTTAGCTGTACTAATATATTCTTCAGATGTCCATATGGCTAGGTCATCTGCAAAGGATGATGTGTGTACTCTGGCTGGAAAATTTTCCGTGATGTCGTTTATATATGCTAGGAATAATGTTGGTGAAAGAACTCCTCCTTGGGGGACACCTTGCTCCAATAGCATCATTTTGCTGGTTTGTCCTTGTACTTTTGTCCTGGCAGTTCTGTTCTCAAGGTAGTGGCTGATCCATTTGTACATTTTCCCACAAACATGCATTTTTTGCAGTTTTACTTTCAGTCCTTCCTTCCATACTTTATCAAATGCTTTTTCTAAATCTATCCAGACCGCTAGTGTGTGCTTTTTCTCTTGGAAGGCATCCTCTATTTCCTGAGCTATATAGGTTATTTGATCTTCAGTGGATCTGTACTTTCTGAATCCTGCTTGGTGAGGTGTTAAGAGTTGGTTTTCTTCCAGATGCCATGTTAGCCTGCCATTGATAATGCGTTCCATTAATTTTCCTACACAGCTAAGAAGACTGATAGGTCGATAGCCATTTGGTTCTTCCAGGTCTTTTCCTTTCTTTGGGACTGGTATTAGTATAGCTTCCTTCCATGCCTGTGGGACTATTCCCCTCTTCCAGCTGTAATTTAGGACTGCTAGTAGTTTCTTTTTTGCCTTAGTGCCTATTCCTATTAACATTTCATTTGTGATTCCATCCTTTCCTGGTGATGTCTTCTTTTTTAGGGTATTCATTGCCTGTTCCATTTCTTCCATTGTTAGATTTGCCATCATATATTCTGCTGCTGTCTCTGTATATCTATGATGTATCTGTTTTATCTTTGATTGCTTTCTTCTGTTCGGCTGTAATATCAATGTGGTTTGCACTGGCATAGTGTTCCATTAGTGCATTTGCAGCCTTTTTTCCTGTAAGCAAGGCATTTCCTTGTTTAATTGTTATTTGTTTGTTTCTAGGTCCTTCATTGTTCATGGCTTTCACTAGTTTCCATAGTTTGTTTCCATCCCTGTCAAAATTCAGGTTTTCTGTTTTTTTCCTCCAACAATCTCTTGTTGTTTGATTTACTGTTCTTTTATATTTTGCTGAGATGGCTTGAGAGAGATGTTCGCTTCAGTTGTTTGTTCTCTCTCTGCGGTCTTCCTAGCATCTTCAACTTTGTCCTCCAAAATTTGTAGTTCTTCAGTCCAGTATGGTTTGTAATTTTTCCTCGCTCCTCTTGGAATAGACTCAGTGGCCGCCTGTATTATTGCTCTGTTTAGACTTTCCACCATTTGCTTCATGTTGCCATATCGTGTATTTATGTTTTCACAATATTTGTCTGTTAGTATGGCAAATCTGTCCCAATCTGCTCGTTTGTAATTCCAACGGGGCAAAGGCTTTTGCTCCTGTGGAACATACTCCATATTTATTACAAGCTTGATTGGTCTGTGGTCACTACCTGCTAATTGGTCAAGCACATGGCGATCGATTTTGTGGAGGATGTCTCCTGTGCAGAAAGCTAAGTCTGGAGTAGAAGTGGTAAGCCATCTTCTGGAGTAGAAGCTTGGTGTGTCATCCGCTTTGTTGAGTAGATGGAGATTTGAGTCTATTTCCCAGTCCTCCACTTCATCTCCTCTTTTGTCAGTATCTGGGTATCCCCATCTTTCTGAACGGCTATTAAAGTCTCCGACAACAATGCAATTTGTGTCAGTTATTTCCATGTTTGAGAGTGTAAGATCCTTATCTGCCGGGCTATACAGATTGTAAATTCTTATTCTCACGTCCTTTATCATTATATCAACACCTATAATTTCCGTTTGGTTGTCAGAGATCACAGATACTTCGCTGCAACGTATTGTATTTCGTGTAAGTATTACAACTCCTCCTTTGTGTCCTTCGCGGTCGAAACGTGTGGCCTGATATCCCTGAACTGAAAATGTGCGATTGGCGTTGAGGTGTGTCTCTTGAATGCATGCCACATCTATTCTATCTTTATGAAGACGCTGTGTTAGGGAGGCTTTCTTGTTATAAACTCCTTCTGCATTCCATTGTAGTATGTTGAGTGTCCGGGGTGTTTGGTCAATAGCTCTTAACCTACTCCTCTGTGCCTTGACTCCACAGCACAGGGGAAGGTGACCACCAGTAGTCATGGGTGGACCCCCTCGAGGCAGGGGGCCCGGCACTATCACCGCCTGATGGGACTTCACGGGATTAGCACCATAACGATTAAAAAGTAAGAGTCTAACGTGCCTCGAAACCCGAGTAAGACTAACCTCATTAAAAATGCCCGCCAAAGTCGGATGTGCCGGCCTCCGGGTGGCAAAATAAAAATTGGCACTACGCAATTACGTGCGAGTGAAATGTCGATCGTCCCAGGAACAGCTCTGACTAGCTAGTTTTCCGAACGTCGCTCGTGCTTGGAACAGCTCTGACTAATTAGTCTTCCGAAAGCTCTTCATGTTCGGAACAGATCTGATTAGTTAGTTTTCCGAATGTCCGTTGTGCCCGGAACAGCACTAACTATTTCGTTTTCTGAGCACAGTGACAAGCACATGTCCGGATCGAATCTCGCTGAGTGGATACAGTCTGCAGTCCGACCGTCCCTGGTTTGTGCGGAGAGCGACCAGTAGCGAACGAAAGGCCCAATACATTGAAGCGAGGAATTTAAAGCAGCCATGAGCAGGACGCGGCGATTTCCTCGGTGAGCCCAGCACCAGAGCGCTATGTGTCGGCTCTGCAACTATGGAAGCCTACCTTGGATGGCGGACAATGCCTATGGACTGTCCCTGCCTTCCATTGAGGGCTGATCGTTAAGTTTCGACCGTTCTAACTTGACCAGCTAGGATAGGGATGGCACCACAAAAGTGAGAGTCTCCCAGGAATGCAACCTAGTCAAAAATGCACGCTGAAGTCGGGTGTGTTGGCCTAGGTTTCAGCCCAAGGGTGCATAACTTAGACACAACGCAATCACATGAAAAAACACTCCGGATGAACACAGCAAGAAGAAGAAGAAGAAGAAGAAGAAGAAGAAGAAGAAGAAGAAGAAGAAGAAGAAGAAGAAGAAGAAGAAGAAGAAGAAGAAGAAGAAGAAGAAGACGAAGAAGAAGAAGAAGAAGAAGAAGAAGAAGAAGAAGAAGAAGAAGAAGAAGAAGAAGAAGAAGAAGAAGAAGAAGAAGAAGAAGAAGAAGAAGAAGAAGAAGAAGAAGAAGAAGAAGAAGAAGAAGAAGAAGAAGAAGAAGAAGAAGAAGAAGAAGAAGAAGAAGAAGAAGAAGAAGAAGAAGAAGAAGAAGAAGAAGAAGAAGAAGAAGAAGCAGAAGACGAAGAAGAAGAAGAAGAAGAAGAAGAAGAAGAAGAAGAAGAAGAAGAAGAAGAAGAAGAAGAAGAAGAAGAAGAAGAAGAAGAAGAAGAAGAAGAAGAAGAAGAAGAAGAAGAAGAAGAAGAAGAAGAAGAAGAAGAAGAAGAAGAAGAAGAAGAAGAAGAAGAAGAAGAAGAAGAAGAAGACGAAGAAGAAGACGAAGAAGAAGAAGAAGAAGAAGAAGAAGAAGAAGAAGAAGAAGAAGAAGAAGAAGAAGAAGAAGAAGAAGAAGAAGAAGAAGAAGAAGAAGAAGAAGAAGAAGAAGAAGAAGAAGAAGACGAAGACGAAGAAGAAGAAGAAGAAGAAGAAGAAGAAGAAGAAGAAGAAGAAGAAGAAGAAGAAGAAGTTTTAATCAGGTCGCTATAGGATGGTAAATCTTGGTGGCCGTCAGGGCATATGTGGGATTGTCCCGAATGATGATGATGTCGACTCCCCCCCCCCCCCCTCCCCACCCCGAAAAATGTATTGGCCATGTAGACGTATAGAGGTCGGCATGGCCGTATGGAAAGGAACGCGCGTTCTTAAACATCCGGTGTGCTGATGCCGAGGTAAGGGGTTCAAACCCTACACCGTATAGCTGGACTAAAATGTTGACCTCTCATCCTTGACTTGGGGACGTAGATTACAAGTACCCCCTGAATTCGGAGTGAGTTCGCCTAATGGCGAGGGACACTGTTAATAGGGAGAGCTAATTCACACGCATCTGTCCATCTGCTCCTAGTCTAGCTTTCGCTCCTATTAAACTGCTTCTCAATATGTCAATCGATATGTAGTCGATATGATTGTGAATATTATCTCCAGGGCTTGTCCGTGTATATGGTGTCCGAGGATGGTGTTTGAACCAGTTGTTACCTATTACTGTACAATTTCATGGTATTTTGTCAATGCTATTAATCTTTCACCGCTTTCATTCCTATAACCCAGGTCATAACCACCAGCCATGCAACTCACCTTTTTGTTGTCTAAGTTGGCATTGAAATCCCCGAGAATGACAGTCATTTCACAATGTTTACACTGGGCCACGGCCATGTCTAATTCGTTATATAATATATCTATATCTTCTTCTTTACACTCTGCTGTTGGTGCATATACGTGTACGAGATCCAGTCAATACGTAAGTCACACAGTTCTGTGGGATGGCAGGTAAATGTAGTTGGTGTTTTCTACAGGTGTCATTAGGTGACAGCAACATCGAAATTTATAGTCCCGTTCGTCAGGTGGCACCATGTGTCTCATGCGCATGCGTAGCGCATAAACAAAATGGCGACTGTACTTACGGCGTTTACAACCAATAAGCAACGTGCTGTGTGTGTGTGTGTGTGTGTGTGTGTGGTGGGTGGTGGGTGTGCGTGGGTGTGAGTGCGTGGGTGTGGGTGGGTGTGGGTGTGTGGGTGTGTGGACAAAATGACTGCCTGCAAAGGACATTCATAAGGAAATGCTTCCTGTTTATGCTAACAAATGTTTGTCCCGTATAGCGGTGCATGGCTGGGTAGAAAAATTTTCTCAAGGACGCTCTAAAATTGTTGATGAAATCCTATCTGGTCGTCCTGATGTGATTGCAACAGAAGTATCCATGCAGCGGGTGGAGGAGATGATTAGAGGTGACAGGCGAGTAACGATAGACTCTGTAGCATCTGCAATAGGGTGCTCACATGGTTCAGCATACAGCATAATGCATGATCGATTGAAATTTAAGAAAGTGTGCTCAAGGTGGGTACCCAGACAATTGAAGAAGGAACACAAAATGAACCGATTTGGCCTGTCCTTGCATCATCTCTGTCGATACGAAGATGAAGGAGAAGACATGCTGAACAGGATTGTTACTGGGGACGAATCATGGGTGCATCACTACCAGCCCGAATCAAAGCGTGCTTCAATGCAATGGAAACATCCTTCTTCCCTTGTGCCCAAAAATTCAAGGTTACGCCATCAGCAGGGAAGATTATGCTAACAGTGTTCTGGGATTGTCATGGAGTGCTTTTAACCAATTTCAAGAAGAAAGGTGACAATTTGAATTCTGAATCGTACTGAGTAGTTCTATCGATGCTTGATGTTGCTATTCGAAGAAAACGTCCAGGACTGCTGTCTAGAGGAGTGTTGCGTTTTCATGACAATGCCAGACCACATACGGCTCGATTAAATCAGGAGAAAATTAACCAACTAAGGTGGCAAGTTCTGGAACATCCACCTTACAGCCCCGACATAGCCCCTAGCGATTTCCACCCTTTTTGGTCCACTGAAAACACACCTTGGCGGGAGACATTTTGTCAATGACGCCGAAGTTGAATGTTAAGTAAAAACGTGGTTTAGAAAACAGAGTACGCAGTTCTATGCAGCCGGTTTGGGAGGACTGATAAAACAATTGGATATGTGCATCAAATTTGGTGAAATTATGTTGAGAAATAAAGGGACAATGTATGTATAAATATAAACTAGTTTCAAGTTGGTATCAAATTTAGTTATTTTTCTACAGCCATTTGTGACTTACTTATTGACTTCCCTTCGGGTTATGTTAATATTCAGAGGTTTTCCAGTGGAATTTCACTAATAATACTCTATCTGAGATTGTCCAAAATCCTTTAACTGTCCTAGCACGCAGTTGATCCAAAATGATGTCAATTCCCCTTTTGTTGTCCTTCCCTACTGAGTAAATAATTCTATACTTAACTGAATATTTGTTCCCCGCACATGGAAATCACATTTCACTAATCCCTAATATATTTATCTTCATTCTTTCAATTTCTTTCTTGATATTATATAGTTTTCCATTCTGGCTTAGAAAAGAAGGAACACACCGAATTAATTTATTGGCATAGGACATAACAACATAACAGTTGTTTATATCAAGGGACACAACTACACATAGAACAAATGTATTATGTGATTTAAATACTTGTAAAATATATCAAATATTTTTTTTTCTGAGTTTAGAAAAAATAAGGAAAATTAAAAGGGCAATAAAGAAAAATATATAAATTTGATCACACTGTAAGTATTTGTAAAATTTATTTGTTTATGTTGCAAATGTGAGAATTTTATAAAGCATTCTCGTATTTCTTATACAGAATATCAATTGTTTTATCAATTAAATCACAACTAACAGGAGCAGTTAGTAATTATAATAATTGCAAATTTTGTCAAGCCTTTTTTATTAAAGGCCAAAACTTCAATAATATACACAGCATTATCACACTGCAACAAAAGGCAATATTATAGACAGTGGATACGCATTTTGTATAACAATCCTGAAGGTAAGGTACTGGTGAATCATTCACTCACTGAAAGTAAGGTACTGGTGAATCATTCACTCACTGAAGGTAAGGTACTGGTGAATCATTCACTCACTGAAGGTAAGGTACTGGTGAATCATTCACTCACTGAAGGTAAGGTACTGGTGAATCATTCACTCACTGAAGGTAAGGTACTGGTGAATCATTCACTCACTGAAGGTAAGGTACTGGTGAATCATTCACTCACTGAAGGTAAGGTACTGGTGAATCATTCACTCACTAAAGGTAAGGCACTGGTGAATCATTCACTCACTGAAGGTAAGGTACTGGTGAATCATTCACTCACTGAAGGTAAGGTACTGGTGAATCATTCACTCACTGAAGGTAAGGTACTGGTGAATCATTCACTCATGAAGTTAAGGTAGCACTGGGACGCAGAGGTGTTTCCAAGGCACCAGGGCCGGGTTATATACTGACCAAGACCTATTGACGCGTCCTCGTCGAGCGTCCTGGGCAACAGGGCCTTTCGGGGTCCTGGCTAAAGTCAGTAGGATCGCCGATTCCTCCGAAGTCGGAGAGTGTCTGCCTGTACGGCGAGGAACCACCAGTCTGCACACCAATAAGCCAGACATGGGACAACGGATACTCACGCAAACCTCAGGTCCTGTATGACATCACACTGATGTTGGACACCAGGATGCCTTCATCCGACATACAGGACTTCGCGTTGGAGCTCAAGCCAACGAACACAAGCAAGCAAGCAAGCAATTCACTCACTGAAGGTAAGGTACTGGTGAATCATTCACTCACTGAAGGTAAGGTACTGGTGAATCATTCACTCACTGAAGGTAAGGTACTTGCCACATTGCGTTTAGACATAATGACGTCATCGGAAAAGGCGGTAGAAAATCATAGAGGAAAACACCACAAGAAACTAAGAAACTGTGGATAAAGAACACAAAGGACAGTGACGTGAGTTATCAACAGAAAGGACATTGATTGGGAAGGTACTAGCTGGCCGTGAAATGCAAATATTGGCGGTAGAATAGTGTTGGCACATGAAACAGTGGCTGCGACTGAGATAGCAGGGAAGGAAGAGATTACAGGGTTTGCTACAACGTGTCGCTACAGAACGTACGAGAGTACCTAGACTTATATCGTGCAGAGCGGCAAAGGAGAACTTCAGGCAGAATGACAGAAGGGCAATGGAAGATACGAAGGTACAATATCTATGTAAGCAGGTTAGTGTTGAGTATTGTCATCATCTTGCTCTTATCTAGGTAACTGAACTTGGGTTCATACAGGCAACAATAAATCTGCTCGCTATGAGAATCAAATATTTATTGTATGTGCATATACAGTATGCGTTGACGCATATTACATATCACAGATAGTTAATCTCAAACACAGAGTTGTCATACAACAATCTAGCACACTATCTAGCCTATGTATATATATCTATGAATATCTATTGAGTCCCTCTCAGGCAGGCCTTGTTGCCTCTCTCAAGTCCGTCTGTCCTCTGCCGGTCTCCGCGTGTCTCAATCCGACACGGGCGGTAACTCTGTCCGAGTTCCTCGTGGACCCCGCTTTAGGCGGGCCACATCAGTGTTCACGGACCCATGGACTCGATGACCGGTGGTTCGAGAAGGCTCTAGATTACTCGGGCTCTGAGCGACTCGCTTCTCTCTCTTGGGCTGGAGTTGCAGCCCTCTAATAATATATCTAACGGTGAGGCGGTGACAGGATCCCCCTCTCCCCTGATATGATTTGTTCTTGGGTAATAGATTCTGTTCTTTGAGT